>JAUIMM010000478.1:3677500-3745000 GCA_031769625.1 Taudactylus pleione | reverse complement strand
GCCTTCGTATAGAGCTGCTGTGTCCCAGTTTCCGGCGGCTGCTGGCCGGCAGCAAAGGGAGGCAGTGCCAAGCGCCTCTAATAATTATTGAAAGGCATGCGCCACAGCCAAACATCCCAGATAATTCCAAACGTCAGTCTCTCCTGTAATAATGCCACATCTAGATGAATTTTCCACAAATAAAATAGTATTTTTTTTTACGCTTTTTATATGGGAATTACTCCCACCAATATTGCAAGATATATTTTTAAAAAAGAATAGTCAAGATATCAAACTGGGACATACTATAACAGAAAATACACACTTAAAAAAGAAAAACATGACAAATAGCAAAGATGACCTACCTGCACCAGGGCCCAACCCAAAAAAACAAAATAACCCCAAAACAATAAAAAAGTAAATCAAACATGGTAGAGAAAAATATAATGAACTGCATAAAGCAACTAAACAAACACATTTTATTTAAATCACCGAAAAAAGAGGAAGAGAGTGAAACAAAAAGAGCCTTCACTAAAAAGATGTGTGACTACTATATGCTAACAGAGCTGGATATTACCTGGACTGCATATGGTGGATGCTTGACAAGCCAACTGGTAAGTGACAACAGTGAGGTTCATTCCTGGAGGAATTATCATTGGAGTATTTGCTGCCAACATTTGACATAGTTTTTGGGAAACCAGAAAGAGTAAATGTGCAGTTTGAGCATTGCAGTGATGTTCATATAAATCCCTAAAAAGGAAATATATCATGGTTATAAATAAATAAGTGTCACTCATAGTGAATTGTTTGGAGTACAGTTTGTTGAATAGATTTCAAATCCAAAAATAAATCTAGAATTAATATAGTATTATCCAAGTGGCAAGAACATATACACATCAGTACAAAACATTATGGGGCAGATTAAATTATTTTACCACGCGGCTGCAGGTGTGCCCTGAGCTAATGTATTCAATCATTGTCGTTACCTAGTGCGGTAAGCCCCAGAATGTGCACGTAATGCAGATTTTTCCTTGGAGCCCCTTGCATCCCCAGGGGCTTACTGCGTGGGGTAAATCCAAAGTTACGGGCACTTAACCTGGTAGCTATGTGTTAACCGCGGATTTACCGCACGTGGAAATAGGTAAGTAATTGAATATCTCAGAGCGTTAAACCCATGAGCAACAGCAGTATGAAAAGTCCTGTTGCTAATTGAATCTGCTCCTAACAAAACAAAAAGGTTCAATAGGTGTCTCTTTTACATTAATATTTCGAACCAATTACATAAGCAACAAAAAAAAAAAAAAAAAAAAAAAAAAAAAAAAAGAAGTAATACAGATGAACTGTTACATTTATTTAATTTTTTTTGTAATGTGAGGAAAGAAGCAAAATAGATATACAGGTAAGAATAGGTCAAAGCTTTGCCACAGAACTAAAAATCCTAACTAGTTACAAAATAAATAATCTGGACCAAATGTAATATTAAAATTAGTATGATCATATGCTGTATTATACCTGCAAATCTGCAGCGTTTTTTCAACCTTCCCAGAAGCTAAAGTCATTAAGGCCAGTTCTGCACCAAGTTCCTGCTCAGTGAGCTTCAAAAGCAATGCAAGTCTGTACAGCCCGAACTCTGTTGATGGCACTTTGGAATGCTCGTCAAGGCTTGGATTCTGTTCTGGTGCCTTTTCAGATTTAGACATGGACATGGTAGTCTCATAGGCTATAATGTGCTCTTCTCTGAGCTGTAAAACCAATGAGTTATTTTCATATTCCTCTAGTGAGAGGAATATATCAAAATCTTCCTGCAATAAAAGTAACAATAGGAAACAATAAAAAATATACCAGAAAGTAAAATTAACTGCTTACTGTTAATTAATTGGCTGAGACAGGATCGGTTTAAAATTAGATCTGCGCAACGCCATTTTGCGAATGGCAATGAGACGGCATTTTGCGAGTGGCCGCCCAGCGCCATTTTAGTGAAACTCGCCACTATAAGTACATACGGCGATGCTATTATTTAGCGTCGTGCGATTCCCACGCAATGGAAAGAAGTTAAAAGTCCTCACCACATAAATACAGATAGTCGCTAAAACATATAAACGAATTATCCCTGCAAAACACGTACCATAATGTACTCCACAAAACACAGTCGCACAACGCTAACTAGCGTCTTTTCCCAATTCCCTAATACTTACGCACTGCACACTTACATGAAAGGTTCCCTAGTATTAAAGTGTAATATTCAAGGTTTATTCAGTAATTATTAATGGTGTGTAATAAATGTTATTTGATATCTAAAGTTTAGTACATGGTAAGCAGACAGTGTCTGGTGTTGTACTGATCGCACTGTGTCTCCACAGATTTCCGGTACCATCGGTGAGAAGATCGGAACATGCGTCTGCAAACTATGGTCTATAGAGAGTTAAAATATTAAAATGTACTCTGTAATGTTAACAGCTTCGATTAGCATGCAGCGGGAAGGACACAAAGGGCGGTTGGAGGTTGTTTGTGTCCATTTGAAATTGTCCAATAAACTATCCTGTAACAGAAACACCTTTAAGAAGAACCAATGGAATCATGCCAAACTTGCCTATTGTATTTCAAATTCCTGAAAGAGTATATATGTGCGTTCTCTGACCCCAGTCTGGAGTCTTCTTGCTGTGCGGTTGACGGAGGTTTCTAATGCTGATGCCGGTATCTGGGCCAGAGCGCATGCGTATGTAACAACTGTACCTTGGGTCTGTATGATTTATTTTGCGCTAATTGTCTTTAGATCACAACGTTTAACCATCTGTTTTTATGTTGAATAATAACTTTTTGTGCTTTGGAAACACATTCAAAGTCTGAAGGCATTTATTTACTGTGTGACTTATTACGCTAAATTGCAACAATTTTAGATGGTATAGGTAGGATTTTAGAAGGTATAGGTAGGATTGCCTAGAGGTTTAAATCAGGTATCGATAAGACAATGCCAAGTCTTGGAAATACTCCATGGCAGCCAATACAAAGTAGAGCATTATATTACGTAGAAATAGGTAGATAAAAAAAAATGCTCCTTAAGATGTAGTGTATATTAATTCTATTGGTATTTCATCAATTGTTCTTATGGGATCAGTATGATTTGCCACCGGCCTCAAAACCCAACAGCGGAAGCCCGGCAGTGAAGATCCCGACAGGTAAGTATATTTTCTATTTACTAACCTTCCCCCCTAACCCCCCTCAAAGTGCCTAAACCTACCCCCTCCCCTTCCCCGCTGCCTAAACCTAAGTCTCCCAGGGGGGAACCTAACCCTAACCCCACCTTCTCGTAGCCTAACCCTAAGTCCCCCCGGGAGCCCCTTACCCTCCCCCCCATGCGTCTGTCCACTCCCGGCTTACCTTCGACCAGTAAGTCAGGTGTCGGGCTCCCGGCGTAGGTCTAATGACAGGCGTCGGGATTTCGACGCCGGTCATTAGACAGTCGGGATGCCGATGGTCGGCATTTAGACCGTCGGCATCCCGACTGCATACCGTTTTTATACATAACCAAGTTCATGGTCTAATCATCTACTACAGAGTCACATAATGCAATTAATCCAAAATATGCAGCACTGTCTTCATTGATAATAGTTAATATTTTTTGGGATTGAACATCATTTGAGGCAAATTAAGTGTATGATTAGAAAGAGACCCTACACAGTATATTTTGTGTTGATTACAGACCCTAGAAACAAAGAATTTTACAAGAGATAAGAACCACTTGGCCCATCTAGTCTGCCCTTTTTTACCTTTTGGTACCTTTTTACCCTATGTGATCCTCAGTTCTTTGTAAGGATATTGCCTATCCCAAGCATGTTTAAATTGTTCTTCTGTCTTAGCCTCCGCCACCTCTGATGGGAGGCTATTCCACTTATCTACTACCCTTTCTGTGAAGTCATTTTTCATCAAGTTTCCTTTGAATCGCCCTCCCTCCAGTTTCAGTGCATATCCTCGTGTTTTAGTACTTCTATTCTTTCAAGAATGTCTCCCTCCTGCACCTTGTTAAAACCCATGATATGCAGTATTTGAAAGTTTTTATCATGTCCCCCCCCCCCTTTCCCTTCTCTGTACCAGACTATACATATTGAGATCTCTTATTCTTTCCTTATAAGTTTTGAGATGTAGGCCATGTACCATTTTAGTTGCCCTTCTGTGTACAGTCTCTAATGTATTTATATCTTTCTGGAGATGTGGCCTCCAGAACTGAACACAGTATTCTAGATGAGGCCGTACCAATGATCTATACAGTGGCATTATTACTTCTTTCTTCCTGCTACTGATTCCTCTCCCTATGCAGCCAAGAATCTGACTTGACTTTCTCATTGCTTTGTTACAATGCTTACCTGGCTTTAAATCACCTGAAATAGTGACTCCTAGATCACTTTCCTCCTCTCTAATTTCCACTAGAGTACCCTCAATCCTATATTTAGCTTTTGGGTTCTTGAGACCCAAGTGCATAATTTTGCATTTTTTAGCATTAAACTGTAGTTGCCATGTTCTTGACAGGGCCGGCTCTAGGAGTGTTCAACCTGAGCGGTTGAACAGGGGCACCACCCATAGAGGGCGCACCCTTCCCCAGCATCCCAATTCCCGCTGTTCCACCCGTGGGCCAAAGTGGAACGCGGTGGTCAAATCGGGGGGTTGGGGACCCCCGCCACCGCAACTGTGCCGGGACCTCGGAGTCTGAATGGATGCTGCGCGCGGCATTTACAGGGCATGGGGAAGCCCAGCTAGTGAGGCTCCCCCCAGCCTGACGTTATTTGGAGGCGTGCCATGCGGACACACCCCTTTAGATAACGTCACATAAGGAGGCGTGGCCTATGGTAATTAGGCCACGCACCCAATTTTGCACACCATAATGAGCGCAGAGCACTCGCCTGGCACAGGGAGTATTATGATCCTCCATCATTTGTCTTACCCCTCCAGGTGTGTCTACCCTGTTACATATATTTGTGTCATCTGCAAAAAGGCATACTTTCCCTCTAATACCATTTGCAATGTCACCAACAAGTACAGAACCTTGGGGCACACTACTTGTCACAATACCTTCCTAAGGCTGCACTCCATTTACTACAACTCTGTTTCCTATACTGCAACCAAGTTTTTATCCATTTAACCATCTTCGAATACAGTCCCAAGTTTATTTATCAGTCTGCGATGTGGGACAGTGTCAAAAGCCTTACTAAAGTCTAGATAAGCTACATCTATGGCCCCCCCCCTTGATCTATTACTTTAGTCACCCAGTCAAAAAAAATCAATAAGATTTGTTTGGCATGATCTCCCCCTAGTAAACCCATGCTGTTTGGGATCCTGTAAATTGTTGGATTTGAGATGTTCTACAAGTCTTTCTTTTAACAGTGATTCCATTACTTTCCCTACCACTGATGTAAGGCTTCCTGGTCGGTAGTAACTTGCCTTTTCCTTGCTTCCACTTTTGTGCAGTGGGACTACATTTGCTCTTTTCCAGTCCTCTGGAATTACTCCTGTAGCTAGAGACTGGTTGAATAATTCAGTTAATGGTGTTGCCAGCACCCCTTTAAGCTCTTTTAGTATCCTTGGATGTAACCCATCTGGCCCCATTGATTTGTCCACTTTCAGTTTTGTCTGTTCTGTTAGGACCTTTTCGTCAGTAAATATACTTGTATCTACCTCATGTATATCCTTGCAACTTAACTGTGGCCACTTGCCCTCTCCTTCTGTAGTGAATACCGAGCAAAAATAACCATTTAGATGATCTGCTATGACCTTGTCTCCCTCCACAAGACTCTCACTGTCTGTTTTCATTTTTATTATTCCACCATTTGATTTTCTTCTTTCATTTATATACTTCAAACATTTTTTTGACCCCTTTACTTACTGACTGGGCCATTTTCTCTTCAGCCTGTGCCTTTACACATCTGATCACCTTATTGGTCTCCTTCCTTCTGACAAGACACATACTCTTTGTCTTCATTATTCTGAGTCTGCTTATATTTCCTAAATGCCCTCTTTTTTGCTTTCACACTAGCAAATACTTCTTTTGTAAACCAAACTGGCTTCCTTTTCCATGTGCCTTTCCTAACCCTTTTGATACAAAGATCTGTTGCTTTCTCTAATGCACTTTTTAATTCTTCCCACCTCTTCTGCACTCCTTCTAATTCCTCCAATCTGCCAATGAATTGCTTACACATCTCCTCATCTCTGCAAAATCAGCCTTCCTAAAATCTAACACCTTTGTTTTTGTGTGGCATGAGTCGAATCCTGTCGTTATTCTAAACCAGGGATGGGGAACCTCAGGCCCAGGGGTCGTATAAGGCCCTCTGAGCTTTTTTCTGCTAGACTCATCTGACTAGCAGGGTGTCTAGAATGGCATCCTGCAGCCAGAATCTATGCAGCAGTGCCACCTGGAGCCTTCAGACGGTCACACCGCTGCCCTTACAGCTCCCCCGGAGCATCCTCAGAATGCTCCAGGCATTGCTGTTATCACCGGCGATCGTGACCCCACCCCCGTGAGACACCACAAGAAGGGGGCGTGGCCTGCTCTGACCCTCGAATAATGTTATATATATGAAAATGGTCCTCGGCAGAAAAAAAGGTTCCCCACCGCTGTTCTAAACCATACTGCTCGATGGTCACTGGATCCTAGGTTCTCTCCAACACTTACATCTGATATCCTATTGCCAGTTGCTTGAGGGATGCTCCGTGCAAGGCATTTAGGAAGTCCCCACTTCTAGTGGAAATTGCAAAAGAGCCCTCCCACTTTACATCTGGTAGATTAAAGTCTCCCATGATTACTACCTCTCCTTTTAAAGTCATTTTAGTTGTGTCTTGTAAAAGGTTCCTGACCAGTTCCTCCCTCTGACCTGGTGGTCTGTAAATCACCCAGGTGCTAACGTCTTTCTCCCCTGTTTCTATGGTCACCCAAAGGGCCTCTTTTTCTGCAATATTTTGAATTGAAGTAATTTTTATGTTGTTTTTCCACAGACATTGCTACCCCTTCTCCAATCTTTCCTATTCTGCCTTTTCTAAATAAAGTAAATCCCGGTATAGCTACGTCCCAGTCATGTTTTTCATTGCACCATGACTCCGTAATAGCTACAATATCCAGATCATCCCTAGTCACTATTACTATTAGCTCTGAGATTTTATCTCCTAAGCTCCTAGCATTTGCACACATAGCGCTAAGGGTTTTGTTTGTGCCTCTCTTCGTTCTAGGCATGTTCATAGAGTACATTTGTAATATTATGGCTTTTTTGATTTTACCTGGTTGTAGATGTAGTTCAAGGTTTGTTAAACTGTTTTTTTAACGTTACATAAGTTACACTTTGTGTTATAATACACTTCGTGCTTATAATACACGGCTGCCATCGCCATCCACGGCTGCCTCTATACTGAATCTAAACGTAAAGTAAGTCTAATTGAGACATACTACAGCTGAGCACAAATGCGCCACTAATCACAGAAGAAATTTAGCACTGGATTTGAGCAAACACAAGCGGTATCCTACAATAAACTAGGCATCACTGAACAACATCCCCCACCCAGGTAATACCAATTACAATCAAGGTCATTACACCACAGTCTTTGCAAACAGATAAATTCCATGAGACAAATGTAATTAACAATGTAGCTTTCTAGATGGAAATGCATTACATACTTTTTTTTTAAAAAACCCTCCTTTATTTTTTCTATCTTATATTTTATTTCATATCCGCTGTGTTCGATGTACAGTGCATCCTGAAAGTATTCACAACGCTTCACTTTTTCCACATTTTGTTATGTTACAGCCTTATTCCAAAATGGAATAAATTAATTTTTGTCCTCAAACTTCTATACAAAATACCCCATAATGAAAGAATGAAAGAGAAAAAAATATTTTGCGATTTTTGCAAATTTAATAAAAAAAAAAAAAAAAAACACTAAAAAAATCACACGTACATAAGTATTCACAATCTTTGCTCAATACTTTGTTGATGCACCTTTGGCAGCAATTACAGCCTTAAGTCTTTTTGAATATGATGCCACAAGCTTGGCACACCTATCTTTGGGCAGTTTTGCCCATTCCTCTTTACAGCACCTCTCAAGCTCCATCAGGTTGGATGGAAAGCGTCGGTGCACAGCCATATTCAGATCTCTCCAGAGATGTTCAATCGGATTCAAGTCTGGGCTCTGGCTGGGCCACTCAAGGACATTCACAGAGTTGTCCTGAAGCCACTCCTTTGATATCTTGGCTGTGTGCTTATGTTCGTTGTCCTGCTAAAAGATGAACCGTCACCCCAGTCTGAGGTCAAGAGCGCTCTGGAGCAGGTTTTCATTCATGTCGTCTCTGTACATTGCTGCATTCATCTTTCCTGCTATCCTGACTAGTTTCCCAGTTCCTGCCGCTGAAAAACATCCCCACAGCATGATGCTGCCACCACCATGCTTCACTGTAGGGATGGTAGGTAGATTAGTGTAGTTTAGGGGAGGATGGGTGTTAGGGGATCCAAAGTATAACTATGTTGGGTTTGGTTATACAGGGTGGGGGTTATGAGGAGGTTTGTTTTGGGTGTATTTGTTCTGTATTATTATTTTGACAGATATTTGTTGTGATATATGATTAGTATATTTAGGATTTAATTGGAAGTATATTTAAATATTTTGCTTGCCTGCTCTAATTATCTCTGCTGTCAAAGTTGTAAAACCGAATGGTGCCTTCAGGTTATTATCGTTTATTTATATGGTGCCACAAGTGTTCCGCAGCGCCTTACAAAGTACATAACCAAAAAAGTGACTTACAGTACAATACAATGCAGGACAAGAATAATATACATTGATACATTGGTGACCATAACACCCAAATAAGCAACAGAGCATAAGCAACCCTAGTGGGGAGTAAGAAGTAGATGAAAATAAAGTAAGGAGAAGTACAAGAGAGTAGAAAGCCCTGCTCGCAAGAGCTTACATTCTAAAGGGGAGGGGCACACAGACAGGCGTGACACAGATGGGGTAGACAGGGTGGAAGGAAGAAATTTAGGATGAGAGGGTTCTTTTATACCCTTTCACTATGTTAGTGGATTATGAGTATATCCTATTCAATGTAATAAGTTTTTTTCTCACTCTCTATATTGGTGTAAAACAATTTGTATGTCGTATTGGATCTGTATTCCCTGCCATGTTTCTCTATTTTATTCTTTTGTTTGTAATCTAAAATTTCAATTAAAAAAGATTGAATAATAATAAAAAAAAACTGTAGTGAAAAACAGGATATGTAGAATACACATTAAATGTAACAATTAGTAAGGCCTGATAATGGGCTGCAAATCATTACACATTAGTCCGGCCAGGCCTCGGCTCCTTGAAAGGATGGAAATAGAGGAAGAGTCCCTGTCCCAGCTCACTCGAGGAGAAACAGGAAAACTTGCAATATACTTAAACAATAAATCCCGTACTTTCAGTGCACCAAATAGGATTATGGGAAGAATCTTTCAAAGGCCCACAGCTATGCTGAACGAATCCAGGATGCAGGCGGTCCCATCAACTGTGAGGACTGTAAAATCAGAAATCAGGTGAGTATCCGGCTTCACCCTGTCTCAAAACTTCTGATGGGCATAGCAGGGAGAAATTATATCCACTGACATGGTGTCAAACTTACTGATAAGTCTCTGTGTGGAGGCATTGATAGCCTGGAGGATTTGTTGCAGAGAACTAGACATGGTATATATATATATATATATATATATATATCAGCCACAATAATTATAGAATCTCTGTAACCAGAACCACCAATCTAAGAGGAGTAATTGCCCCAGTGCAGTACCTTCAGCACAGCAGAGAGATGAAACCAGTGGCTGAGAGGTTGCCCCTGCAGCAAGATGACGACGGCTAGTACACCGCCAGAGCTGACCAGCAGAAACCACAAAAGGAGACAGGCAATCACCGCCAGGTTCAAAATGCCAGCCGCCGATCCCCAACACGTCCCACGCCACCAGGACAGGCTAAAAGAAATCAGAGGAGCGACAAGCAGCAAGCAACGCAGCCGGGCCAACGGAGGTCACTGCCAGGAAGCAGGAGGGAGTCGCACAGCACAGGAGAACAGCCGCCGGAGCCAGGAACACAACACCTCGGGTCCCAGCCATTCGCTGGGAATGGTACAGAGAAAAATAGAGGTAAAAAAAATTAATTAAATTTTACCTCTATTTTTCACTGTACCATTACCAGTGAATGGAATTTTTAGTATAACAACTAATAAAAATCAAGCTTAATGTATTGATTTTGTGCATGTGCGCCCATCTCTAACAACCCCTAGCTTCTTTTTGTTTAATATCCTCCTAATCTAAACCGGCTTTCTTTAATAAGGTTTCTGCATGATTTAGCTTCAACAGGACTACCGTTGGGTGGTCGCACCATTAATCCTGAAGAAGCCTTACACAGGTGAAACGCGTTGCAAGTGGAGCAAATCGATCCAGTCAGTCACCGCAGTACATTGAGCAGCAGTGCATGCGAACAGAACATGAGTCTGCCAGCAGAACCTCATCTCACACAAGCGCACAGCATCTATTCAGTTGCCAGAGTTGCCGGTGATTGTTTCATCAGAACATATAGTGAATTTGCATGTTGACTAAGCAACACCAGCATAGAAATGAGGTAAAATAATATAACAAGAGTCATGTAAACAATAACAAATGATTTTTTTTTTTGAAAAGTCACTAAGGAAAAATAACAAAGGTATTGAATTACCTGTAACAGAAAATATTTAAGCAGAAACAAAATATGGTATCTTACCTGTAAATTAAAGATTGCTTTAAACATTTTAAAATTTCTTTCACAAATCTCTCTTTTCAAAAGATTATCTGAAAAAAAAAATATATACTTTAATACTAATATCCATCTTACATGTTAAGGGATACAAGTTTATTATACATTCATTGTATAGCCCTGTTTAAAATATGCGTATATTTTCATTCAGTGGCCACTTATTAAGTACGCCTATTTAGTACTGAGTAGAATCCCTCCTTTGCTGCAGAACCTCATACCTCATCTATATCAGGATGGTGCCCACTATCTTCTCAAACAGTTGAATGTGGCAAATATTAGGCGCCTAGAACATTTCACTGGTTCACTGACCATGAATTCACGTACACATTGAGTACACGGTACATCCTCGAGGATATTTTAATCTCTACTTACAAAAGCCAATTCTGCTGGTATAGAACCCATTAGCCTCACTGACCATGAGGGGGGCTCTTAAGTAAACCATGGACAGTTCAGCAGTCACAAGCAATTATAGACTTTGGTGTTTTCCAACTAGTCAATCGTCCTCTCAACATTTAAAACTATGCTTCAGTCCACTTGATACTTCTATGTACACTCTAACTTTGAACAATTATTTTATTTTGGCAAACCACCAAAGGCAAGATAAGCTCATTCTCTAAACCAGAGGTTCTCGCACTCCTCCATTACAGTCCAGGATTTAAGGATATCCATGCTTGAGTCCAGATGGTTAAATCAAATTGACTGAGGTACTAATTAATTCACATGTGCACAAGCATGGATATCCTTAAAACATGGACTGTAATAGCAGAGTTTGGGAACCTCTGCTCTAAACAATTTAAAACTATTCAGTATGAGGTGTTCTGGTCTGCTCAGCATGATCTTACAGACGCTTATCAAGGTATGAGAGCTCACCCTTCTCTGACTAATAAATTTGAATACTTGACCCACAAAACACACTTTGACCAGGTTGTCCAGCAGGTGGGTAAGTATATTAACTCTAACAGGTTTATGTTTGATAGGCTTGGTAATAAAGTAGGCCGCTGACTTTCTAATTTACAACAGGGAGATAAGTCCAGTACTTTTATTCCATCCAGAAAAGATGATTCTAGTGTCTCGCACCATAAGAGGTGGAAAGATTTTTCATGTGTTTCAAACCTTTGTAATATTATCATCATCCTTTATTTATATGGCGCCACAAGTCTTCTGCAGCGCCTTACAAAGTACATAAACAAATAAGTGAACAAGACACCAGTGACTTACAACACAATACAATGGAGGACAAGGACATGGTTTATTATACACATTGCTACATTAGTGATCATAACTCAAAATAAGCAGCAGGATGTACTGTAAGCAACCAAGTGTTAGGTGCCCTTGTGGGGAGTAAGTAGTAAATAAAGGTATAAGTAATGTACATGAAGAAAGAGGGCCCTGCTTTTTTTTGAAAAACTATACCAGCAGGACTATTGATGTAGCAAACAAAACAAAAAATTCTGGCAGAACATTGGTCTACCTCAATTTACTGACTTACAATATGCTTCCTTCCCACTTCTATCAACACCACTGAGGTAGCATCTGTGATTACGTCATTAAAACCACTGAAATCCCTTTAGCCCTGATAGGTTTAGGGGCAAAGATACAAACTCCTGCAACTCAAGCTAGTGGATGCATTAACAGTTGTTTTCAACACTTTCATCTCTAAAGAAAGCCTTCCAGCCTATTTCAATAATGTTATTATTAATGATTTGCTCAAACTGGGCAGATATCCCACCACTCCAACATAAAATTGACCCATATCCCTTCTAAACATTGGTTATATAAATTTACAAAAATTATAGCAGAAAGGGTTACACTGACTACCGCATATTGTTCATGAAGATCAAACCTAAATTAGGGGCAGGAAATACAGTAGCAACCTTTGTAAATTACTTCTCCAGTCTCTGGGGGACAGTAATACAGGTGATAGGGACATTGCGTTATCATTAGATGTAAAAAATATTTTGTTTTAGTGTTTATGGTACCACCTGTATGAAACCCTCCGGAGATTTGGATCACCCCAATGTTAATTCAGACTGCACTCTAATCCCTCTCACAAACTGAGGAAAACAACTATTTAACCCCTTTCTACAAAGTACGTGCCAAGCATTTACCTTGTCGCCCTTGTTATTTCCTTTGGTACTTGAATCTCTAGCATCTACCCTCCATTCACAGGGCCTGATTCAGAGTTGATGCAATGCCGATGTTTATGCAGTTGAGCGATTGATGGTCTGCGCATGCGTCTGAGTTGCACTGGCAATGTGTCAAGTTTCATTACCGATGTTGCTCGCAGTGAAGAATTTATTTGCATACTGATTGACAGACAGGGACCGCTTGTGGGCTGCAACGGGGAGGTGGCGGCTTAAGCGCAATAGCATCGCAGCTGTTTTCCGGGTGTGTCTCTGCCTGTGACTGCGATCCTGTACGAAGTGAAAATGGCTCTGGCGTCTCAGTTCCACCGGCCATTCTGTGCGACTATAGGGTTACACAGAAGTTCGATAATCGACTGACCTGTGTAGTCGTACACTTGAAATTGCAAAGTCGTAAGTGGGCATCTCAATACAAATCTTGGAAGCTGCAACATCTTCGGATTTTTGCACAGCCCCTGCATACAAATTTGCAGCTGAAGCGGCATTAGCGTACATCTCTGAATCAGGCCCCCAATGTGCATTCCAAGATATTTGGGTTGGTCCACAGGCCCTGAAAATATCTTTAGTTGCACACAGCATGTTGTTCCTGGTATCTGATCCACTTACATCGCTGCAAACATCTGGATACCACAAAGCTATTTGGCACATTTGCAGGATCGAGTATACAGATGTGTCCACAATCATCTATCATAGGGGTGCTACAAGTCGCATTACACAACGATGCCACGCATCTTTTTGGGAAAATTTTCCCCTTAAAATGTGTCTTATTCGCAAAGTGGTGCGAATAGGACGCACAAGCAGATTCTGCTGATTAAATAATGCGGCATGCCTATAATCTGTGTGCGACTGCAGTTATAGCTGCATGCAAATACTACGTTACAGTGTCAGCGGCTGTGACACCAATGTAACATTTTGCATGCAGATACACCCAGTGTCTACAGAATCGCACCAATGCATGGCGTGACTAAAAGGGCTGTTTAATGCGCAAGGTGGCTAGATGTATGTGGGCATCTGAAACCAAGGATGCTGTATACCCTTCTTATCCACCCAATTTGGAAGTACACGTAATGTCTTGAAATAATGAATTTCCCGTCTATGTTGTATAATTTATATAAATATAATTTCTCTCCCATCAAAATCATGGCTCAATTAAATAATAAAAAATAATAATAATCTCCCATTGTCCATCATAGGCAGCATAGCTGTAATTTTTTCAAAACTGTTATACTATATCCAAATGTTGCCTCTCCCTATAAGTGATGTATTTAATAATTTTGTTTGGTGACAAAATGAACCTTGCATTGCCAGGTACAGAATGATTAACACTAAAAAAGGGGAGGGCTTTCCATAAGTATCTGCAATCCCACTGGCACCTTTGTTCTGGTACATCTTATGGAGCATACACACGGTCAGATGAACGATTTGACCAGTGTTTTGAATGATTTTGCAAATGATTTGAACTACGAACGATTTTTGACTGCATTAAAAATGACTGAAATCGTCCAAAACTGACTGCAAACACATTAGATGTCAGATATCGTTATCTGACCATCGGGAATGCGCATCGTTCAGACAAGTCAGATTTTCCTTCAGATATGAACGATTTTTGCAATTGTTATCATTCAGATCTGAAGAAAACTCTGACCGTGTATATGCACCATTAGACTAGATTCTGGATTGTGGTCATTCCACGAATTGTCAACAAGAGGTGGCAAAACTCTCACCTTATTCACAGCTGCACTTTTACACTTGCCTAAAACTTTAATCCCGACTATTCACTAGGGTAATGTTCTTATTGCCGATACTTATAAGGCTTGGGTTCCTATTAATTGACAGTTTGGGGAAAGTTACTCTGGGGTAGATGTATGAAGCAGTGAAAAGAGTGGAGAAGTGTGTCAGAGGAGAAGTTGCCCACAGCAACCAATCAGCTTTGAGATTGCATTTATCAAGTACATTCCATTAAATGATAGGTAGGAGCTAATTGGTTGCCATTCTCCACTGGCACACTTCACTCTTTTCACTGCCTCATACATCTACCCTAAGGTCACTAAATATCTACACATTTGGGGAAATCGTGAGTTTACTCCATCACTTGGTACTAATATTACTTACCTGGATAACTAAGTGCATACCTGCCATAAACTGTGTAGGCCTGCCTCTGTCAGTCATCTCTTTGGCACACATGCCTGGTCTGAGCTCACTGATTGCCTGCTTGTCCTAATCATTTGGTTTCACCTGGTCGACTCAGCGTGGAGCCTCGGCACAGCAGCTTTCCAGGCCTGCTCGGTGGTCCTCTGTACAAGCTTCCTTCACTTCTAGCATTAAGACACCTTCACCACTGTATATGCTAGTTTCAAGCGAAGGGTCCTACGCACAGCACAGGGGCATTCCTGCCCTTAAGGGGACAGTTTTGGGATTTCCCAAAGTATTCCGGAGTCTCCAATGAATGCCAGAGAAGATGAGATTTTGATTCTTACCGGATAAATACTTTTCTCTGAAACCATGGGGAACACTGGACGCTGAACCTTATGCACCCGGCTTTGCTTGGGGTTATTACCTGGGTGTTGGCGGCTTAGGCCACTGCACTCCCTTTCAATGTGTGTTCTAAGTACCTGGTTCTCCTGTTCTCCTCCTACTCTGTCCTTGGTTGGTAATAACGGAACGCTGCAGGCACAGGATGGGGTATAGGGGAGGAGGAGCTTGTGCTGTTCAGAATTTGGGGGTCTATGAATGAAGCCTTGGAGAGAGATAAAGTGAATGGAGATAAAGTACCAAACAATCAGCTCCTATCTGTAATTTTTCAAACACAACCTCTAAAGTGATCGTTAGGAGCTGATTGGTTGGTACTTTCTCAATCTACTTTATCTCTCTCCAAGGCTTAGTACATAGACCCCTGGTGCCGAGACTGCTCCAGCTCCACAGATACATAATATATTCCAGTGTCCCCTATGGATTCGGGGGAAAAGGATTTATCATTTAAGAACTAATCTATTTTCCATTTAACACAAAAGAGATGGAGATGCAAACAGAAGGCTCCTTGCAGATATGAAATACCCCTTTCACATCGCAAACTCTGCTCTGACCAGGGATTTTGAACACGAGTACAACCCAGCTACGACCCGGGACAGACCCCTTTCACACTGCACCTTCGACCAGGGTTATTCCCGGGTTGGCCCTGTTCACACTGAACCCGGGTCAGCCAAGTAAAAACCCTATGAATGTCATTAAAAATTTACTTTTTGAGGCTCACAAAGATAACATCACAAAAGGGAATACAAGGGAGGGGTTGGGACTGCTCCCAGCATTGCAGGAATCATGGCTAATGGATTACCACTGTGTAGCCCTGAGTTCATGAGTTTTTGTGCTTTACTGCTGTTTGATTCAGCCAGTGAGAGCATGATGCAGTTTCTGACAGCATAGTGTACAGTTCACTTCTTCATCACTCCAATTAGCCATCACTGTAATCACAGTAGTGGTATTAAACCCATCCAGGCAGCCAGAATGCTGCCTCTGCTGTTGTCTGCAGTGTGCTGCCTGTGTGTTTGGCTGCTGACATCATCAAGTGAGACCCAGGAACATCCAATCAGTGGTGTTTGCTCAGTCCCGGGTTGAATAACCCAGGTTGGACCCTTTCACACTGCACATCAACCCGGTTTGTTCCCGAGGTCAACTCTGGTTGATTGCAGGGCTGAAATGCAGAGTCGCCGAACCCAGCAATTTTTCTGTTTGCCTGTTCTGCACCTAAACCCGGGTCGACCCGGCAAAATACCGGGTTATTATTGCGATGTGAAAGGGGTATTAGTAAGCCTATTATATACCATAAAACTAGCACACACAAAAAAAATAAAACAAAAAGGGTTCCTAACACAATAAAAAAAAGTTATCGATCTGGAAATCCCAGTCAGCCACATATACAGTATAGGTTTTCCACAGGGGGACCTCTATAGTTTTATATACTAGACATTTTTGACTGACATAATGTGTCTAAAACGTGAGGTGTTAAGACATTTAGTTTTTTTGTTTTTCAAGCATTCAAGAGTCCTCATGAATGACCATTTTATTATTATGGGCATTTTATGATGTCCACATATGATATTTTTCTATTGGTTATTATTATCAGTGGAGTGCCTAGTTCTGCTTATATTTTTTTTTTTTTGTATTTCTGGCAAGTCAGCAGAATGCAACTACTTGGTCTAAACTTGACATGAGCTAGAGACAGCATGAGTGTTTTACATACCTTCTCATATGTCAAATTCATATTAAAAAGTAGATATGTCACGGGGGGCGTGGCTTTGCAGCCATCTCAGTAAGATGTGCTTTTGTGGAGCTCCAGCTTCAGTGGCGTTTATAAACTCTTTAAAACATCCCCGAGCTGGACATTTTGGGGCAGTACCATTCCCCCAGCTACTATATCACTACTGGACATTCCTGCAACCTCTCTCGGGCCGTTGTACCACCTGTCTGACCGATGCTCGAATTTGGGTCTACCACACCGGTGGAGCCAGCCTTCTAGACGCGATACATATCTATTCTATGTCGCTCCTGTTTGTCTTCCCCTCCCTTAAAGAATGTAAGCTCTTTCGAGCAGGGCCCTCTACCCTCTTGTGCTTCTCCCTACTGTAATTTAATTTATCTCTTACTCCCCACTAGGGCAACTAACACTTGGCTGCTTATACTGGCGTTAAGGTTGCTAATATAGCAATGTTTATCCATGTCCTGTATTGTATTGTATTGTAAGTCAATGGTTACTTTTCTGTCTATGTACTTTGTAAGGCGCTGCGGAACAATTGTGGCGCCATATAAATAAATTATAATAATAATAATAATAATAAAAAGTGGTCTTTCTCAGCCCTGCCCAGCATCTGCCGGTAGGTGAGCAGCTTCCTCCTACCTGTGCCCGAACCCCGGAGATCCTGACACCGCCACCCATCCATTTCAACCACAATTGCAAGTCAGTGCTGCCGTCTCACCCCTTCCTGCAGCACCTACACTGTCCCCTGGCAATCTCCATGGGACGCCCTGCGCTTAGGCTTAAAGGCTGCTTTCTCCCTTCCTGCTATGTCCACCCACTGTCACCGGTGAGGTCTCTGATCTGGACGCCAGGCAGGTGGGTCCCATTGCGGCGTACAGGTCTCTCCCGATTAGTGGCCCTGTGGTGACCGCACAAATTCAGGCCCCGTTGGAGCTGCGCTGAAGTCCCTAGATCTCTCTTGCTGAACCCTGCTCACTCTCCTAGGACAGGCTGCATGGATCCTGTGGTGCTTTTCAGAGGCTCCTATATTTCCTGCATTGCTCACTTTTAAGATGTTCGCAGTGCCCTCTGCTCCGGTAAAGTTTATCTCCCCTGTAGTATAAATCATTTTCAAGGGCTGGACTGATACTCAAGCTGCCGGACTAGTTTATTACTTTAATTGAAGATTTATTTAAAGAATCTCCTAACCAAGTGTTTTTTCTGACATCTGGTTCTACATAAGTGCCCCAGAAAGTTAAACCCGATAAATATATGAAACTTATTACCAGTGGCTTTCATCTGAGTGTCCTGTTATTACTATCCTTGTGAGTCACCACTAGAGGTCCCAAGCAATCTACCATCGTGTTCATTTACCTGTTACTTTAAAGCATCATACAGCTCTTGCTCTTTTCAAAGGACTCTGTGATATCTTCATTTTATTTGCCGATTGTCACCTACCATTTCATACGTACCATAACAAAGATGTAAGATGCTGCCTGTGTATTTCGTCCTCCTGCTAGGATAATATGACTTCACAGTCTGTCTTGCTATGATTTGACTGTGCTAATGATGGCTGCCTAGTTTTTCAAGGGGGACAGTGTCCAGTGATTACCCACTTTCACTATTAATGCAGAACCCAGGAGTCGTCTTACGGATCGCATTTCGGATACACACTTATTCTACACGTGCCAACATGGGGAAAGCTAAGAAACATTGATCTAAGTCGGATATGGTTGGAAGGTCTGATGGTAGCTCTCACTCTGATATGCACCATTTTTAAAAAAATCTCGGGAGTAGGTTCTACAGGAGAAACTACATCACTAGCTTCCCCTGCATGTTCCTTTTCCTCATATAGATCGTCACCAGAGGAGATCCCTCCTACACGCCCTTCCCCACGTTAAGTTGCTCCCTACGAAGGAAGACTTTCACACACTGGAAAACAAACTTCAAGCAACAATCTGTAAGGAAGTGGCCTCTATTCAATCTGATATGGCAGGTTTTGCGAACCGTATTGATAGTTTAGAGACCCATAAGGAGGCATCTGCAGATACTTTCCTTCAACTTAAGAGACATACTGACCAGTCAACAATCTGAGATCCACTCCCTAAAGTCTTGCATGGATGACTTAGACAACCGCAGTCATCGCAACAATATTAGAGTTCGGGGTCTCCCTGAAAACATCTCCCAAACCAGCTTTACAGATGTTCACCCAAGGATTTTTGGAGAGATCCTTGGCCTTGACCCGAATAGTGAAATATTGTTCGATGGAGCCCATCGTGCCCTTCGCCCCAGAGGCTTACCCTCAGATAGACCTCGCGATGTTATCTGCTGCCTCCATTACCACACCCAGAATAGGCTATTCTGAGGAATAGATGTGACTTGAAATTTCTTGTACCACTTCAGTTTTGCTGAGATAGTTCCTGTTTTCCTATTCCTACTAGAACCAAGGCTAAAACCTATGCTAAGTAAATTAGTTAGCAATACTCCTTCTCATTGGTTAAATTAACAAGGATTGGCAATTTTTAGATTAGTCTCATTATAACTAATTTTTTGTACTTTTCTATGGGTTGTTGCTGTTACTGTCCCCCTGACACCCCCTGTGCTTCTCTCCCGATACCCTGGACATGGAGAGGTTCCCCCTCGTCCAGATGCAGCTCACAGTTTTTTCAAATTTTTTGTGATTGTTATTTTCTACTCCTATGTCCCTCTTTCCCTCCCTTTCTCCCAGCTATTTCCTCCGCCCTTCCCATTCATATTTGGAGTTTATTGCTGTCAAGTGGCTTTAGGCTCATTTATTTGGATTTGTTCTAATGCAGTCTCCTTCCCAGAAATGTATGTCTATTTGGAAAACTGCTATAAGAATTGTTACAATCAATGCTAAGGGGTTAAACATCCCGGAAAAAAAATCTAAAATGCTTAGGTCATTGACGTAGCTTTAGTTCAAGAAACGTACTTTAAACAGAGCCATGCCCCTCCACTGAGGAATTACTATTACCCCCATGCCTTTTTCAGTAATAATTCTGCTGCCAAAACATTAGGTGTAGCCATCTTATTTGCAGGTCACCTCCCAATCACAGATGTGTCCACACACAGACTGTTAGAAGGTAGGGGTATTTTGGTTAAGTGTAAAATATATAATCAACGTGTTTCATTTTTCAATCTCTACACACCCAATTTAGAACAGCCAGCTTTCATCTCCTCTATTTTTGACAAAGTTGACACACAACTAGAAGGGATTGTAGTGGTGGGGGGTGATCTAAACTGTCCCCTTGATCCGCTTTGTGATAGTTCCAATAGGGCATCCCACAGACCTGGCAAGGAGTACAGACGAATGAGATGAACCCTACAATAAGTCATTATCAGTTGGTCGATAACTGGCGTTTATCTCACCTTGAGCTAGACATTACATTCTTCTCTCGCCCCCATCTGACTTACTCAAGAATAGACTATTTTTAAGCCATTGCCATCTTCACCTACATGAAATAAACAAAAACCCAACAAAGAGACGTCCTTCTTGCCAAGATAAAATCTTTAGAAGTCTCCCATAAAGCTTCTCTCTCTCCCCCCTATTATACTGAACTTGAGGAAGCCCGGGCTGCTTTTCACAGACTTTCTGTTGATATTATACTGTCATTTTGCAAATGTCACAGCCTTTATTATCAGTGGGGGAATAAGCTGGGTAGGCTGCTAGCAACAGCACAACGGGAACAATGCAGTGTTACATTTATTCAGGTTCAAAAGACTAGCAGGGTTCGACTGCTAATGAGACTGAACAGATTGCAAACTCATTTAGAGCATGTTACACCAAACTCTCTAACCTTTCTGGCTTAAGGGACAGAGAAAATATTCCCGCACACATGGAAGCGATTTCACATTACCTTCAGCCCAAAAGCTTTCCAACATTATCGCTAGAGGATGTGGACACTCTCTAGATCAACCCTTTCTTTTACAGGAAGTTGACTGAGTGATTTCGTCATCTCCTGCTGGGAAGAGCCCGGGCCCTGATGGCTTTTCCATAGCAAACTACAAAGCGTTTAAAAACAAACTGGCCCCCCTCCTAACTCGTGCCTTTACCTTTAACTATTTCAGGTGAGAGCCATTTATCTAAGCAAACTTTGGAAGCGCACAACACTGTCCTTCCCAAGGAGGTTAAGGACCCCACCCTATGTCTGTTACAGGCCAATCTCGCTCCTAAATATTGACCTGAAACTCTTTTCCCAAACTTCTGGCCAACCGTTTAAAATTTTTTACCAAACCTGATCCATGGAGACCAAGTTGGCTTTGTCCTTGGCCGCGACGCCAGGGACAACACTACGAAAGTGATCAACTTGATTCATTTTGCCTCTCTCACATTCAATTTTATCTACCGACGCAGAGAAGGATTTCGACAGGGTTGACTAGGACTTTATGATGGGCCTTCTGAGACATCTGGGGTTGGGGTCAACATGTCTCCATAGAATACTTGCTTTATATGATGCTCCCTCTGCTAGAATAAGCAGCACTCTTCCTGAAGCATTCAATATAACAAACGGCACGAGACAAAGGTTGCCTACTTTCTCCTCTCCTGTTTGTGCTTTATATAGAAGCTCTGGTGAGGGCAATTCGTCTCAATACGAATATTTCTGGTATCAGCATAGGTAGCCAGGAACATAAACTTGCTCTATTTGTGGATGATTTGTTAGCCCTGGTCACAAATCCAGTTGTGTCATTTTCCAACCTAGTTTTGGAGTTCCAGAGGTTTAGCACCCTTTCAAATAAATTTTTCCAAATCCGTCGTCATGAACCTGACTGCTCCTCATTCCGTAGTTGATGGCCTGAAAAAGGCCTTTTCCTTTTCCTGGCAAAATACCAGACTTAAATATTTTGGAGTGCAACTGACCAGAGATTTGTCTCAATTATTTTCAGCAAATTTTACCCCTCTACTACAGACCATATGTTCAGACTATAATAAGTGGCGATCCAAACACTTACCCTGGATTTGCAGATGAATGTGGTAAAAATGAACTCTCTACCCAAAATTCTGTATCTAATGTAAACCATTCCAATTATTATTCCCCTGCATGATTTCAGGCGGTTCAACTCCTCATTCGTCACTTTGTTTGGGGTCGTACAACACCTCGCTTTAAACATGATATTTTGTTCCGCCGCAAACATAATGGTGGTATGCAACTTCCTCACATAACTAGCTACTAAGGGCAGACTAGATGGGCCAAGTGGTTCTAATCTGCCGTCAAATTCTATGTTTCTACTATCATGCTATATTGTTAAATCGAATCCTAGAATGGACCTAGGTGAAGGACTCCAAACAGTGGATTGCGATGGAAAAAAACTACTTTGAATGCGCAATAGAAATAACTCCTTGGCTCTAGGGTAGACACCCAACTATCACCCCTAACCTTCGTTGCTGGAAGAAATTTAGATTGCCTTCTCACATTTCTTCTTTCATTTCCCCCCTCACATCCTTTTTATGTTAAGAGTGCATTCACCCCTGGGCTGCAAGAGGCCCCCTTTAAACAGTGGTCTGCAGTCCTGAATTTTCCGTTTAGGTCAGTTGATTGATCCATCTGGAGCTCGCTCATTCACAGAGATACAATCATCCAGGAAGCTGCCCCAGTCTGAGATCTGGAAATACCTCCAAGTCCGACATTTTACCACTACCTCTTTCAAACTAGATGACTTTTCTAGGGATCTCAACCTTTTTGAATCCTTATGCACCTCACCCGAGACGCCTTTTCATAACATCACCACATTATATACTCTTAATTTAAAAAAAATCTTTTTAAATTCACCCCCTCCATTTACAATAGCGTGGAAAAAGAACTTCAAGGTAGGATCCATGATTTCGACTGGGAAAATATTTCCCAAAATACTCACGCTAGTTCTTTATGCATTTCTACCTTTGAGACTCTCTACAAAGTAATTTCCCGCTTGTATAAACATCCTGTTCTGCTAAACAAAATTCACTCTGTGGTTTCGAGATGGAGATGTAATGGAGCGTACACACGGTCAGATTTGTCAGATGAACGACTGAACGACTGAACGATTTGAACGATTTTTGACTGCATTAAAATGAATGGAATCGTCCAAGTCTGACTGCAAACCCATCAGATGTCAGATATCGTTATCTGACAAACGGGAACGCGCATCGTTGATCGTCCAGGCATGTCAGATATGTCAGATTTTCCTTCAGATATGAACGACTGAACGATTTTTAAATCGTTATCGTTCATATCTGAAGGAAAAATCTGACCGTGTGTATGCACCATAAGGCTTCCCATGGAAGTCTCTTTATTTGATGGGACTGCTCCTCCCTTTCTTCTTTTTGGACAAATGTTTCGAAGCAATTTTAGGGGGGGGTCTTAAAGTTCCTGAGTTTTGGCTATTAAACATCACGTCAATCCCCTCGGCTTCATATAAAAAAACTTTGTTAAGACACCTCAGCAACGCGGCAAGATCTGATATACCGGTTTTAAGGAAATCAACTTTCGTTCCCTCCATTAGGGATTGGTTTAAGAAGATTGCTTTTACATGGACGTGGAAGACATCATCTTTGTGATAGGCAAACCTTCCGACTATACCGCCACTTGGTTGGCATTTAAAGAATCTGCCATGTACACCACCCATGTGGGTTCAATCACAACCCCTGTTCCACCTCCTCAACTTATTTAATACGGTAATTAGAGACTAATTCATAATCTACAGTTCCAGCCTCTTTGAGATGACCATGCTGCAATTTCTCCTCCCACCTACCTCCAAATTCTCCCCCCCCTCATATATTCCCTATTCCTCCTCTCCTCCCTTTTTGTACTACTATGTAACTTTATTTTCATTATTATATATTACATTCTCCTTAGTAAATATACTATATGTTTTAGATATTATATATTGTTTTACAGCAAGAGGTATAATTTTCCTAGGATACATTCTCGTTCATTTCTATCAGCAGATAATTGCTTTTGATCCCATGTATTGTAGGTTTTGACTTTTACTGTATGTATTGACTTTTGATTACGTATAACTTATTTTTCAATAAATATAGTTTGGATTAAAAAACAAAAGGAAGATATGTCACTTACACTATGAATTTTGCGAATGGAACCAATATGCAGTCTACTAAGTAAAGGATATTTGCTGGGTTTAACCATCTGACCTGTGATAAACTAGTCTGGCAGTGGAATATCTGTTAAGTCATGTTTCTTACAAAATATACAATACAGCATGAATATACAGTATAGCTCAATATATGGAATGACAACATATACCTCTAAAAAAAAAAGTAACCTAATTATTGAAAACCTAGCAAAAAAGAAGGGGAAATTGTCAATGAAACCTACTTTGGTATTGCCACTTATAAACAAAGCCAACTCTTTTGAAAGGGGTATTTATACTCTAAGGCAGTGGTTCCCAATCTCGGTCCTCAAGGAACCTTAACAGTCCAGGTTTTCAGGATATCCATACTTAGGCTCAGGTGACTTAATTAGTACCTTAGTCAGTTTGATTACACCACCTATACACATGGATATCCTCCTTAAAACCTGGACTGTTAGGGTGCCTCGAGGACAGAGTTTGGGAACCCCTGCTCTAAGGGGAGAAACAAATGCAAATGCATCATGTTCTATCCCACATTTAGGCAAAACACAATTTTTATTATTATATTCATTATAGCAACCCACCTTCCTGAGCACACATTTGGAACTTGAGAATATCCACAAGTGTCCTTGTTATCATTTTCTGATCCGCTTTACACTGAAACAAAAAGGAGGTGTTAAAATGTGTATCTCTCACTCATATTATATATGTTCTCCCCAGGCTGATTGTTGAGGGCGCAACGCCCGGTAAGAAACAGCTACCGCCTGGCACTCCCCCCGCCGCAATGCGCAGAGTACCGTCGCTCGGTCACACTCAATGTGTCCTTGTTGCAACGGACCCGGATGCTGGATGTGACGCCGAGCTGCGCCTACGTTACATGTACTTCACATCGGAGGCTCAGTGTTCGCCGGCAAAGAGGACACAGTGAGGGTTCAGGGCGACAGGACGCTGCGCATTGAGGTGGGAGGGATGCCGTGCAGGGGTCGCGGCATTGGGGCGGGGGAAGTGTCAGGCAGGGGACACGGTATTGGGGGGGGGGATGTGCCAGTTGTCCACAGTACAGGGTGGTGTCAGGATGGAGGGCAGAGGTCCCTCCCCATGTATAAAAAGCACGGGCACATTGTTTAGACGGGAGCAGACGCCTGAACACATTAAAAAAAAAAAAAGAGTGAAAAATGATAAAAAGAAAACACTGCGCTCCAATACGAATGCAGCCTACCAGACTTATTAAAGAGTTTGGTAAAAATAGATAGATACAGCGATTGGCCTAAGGTGATTGGATTTACGATCAAATGTCTCGATATACCTATCTATTTCTATGTACCCCAGTGTGTTTTACACCAATATTGTGGTGATGTGAAGGAGTAATAATCGTAAGACTGCTAGGGTAATAAAAGTAATAATGGTAATGTTTACTTCAATCTTTGACAGAAAATATATATCAAAAACACAACTAAATACAAATGGTAATAACCGTGAAGTTATTAAAATAAGCAATGTAATCAATCGTTGCCTCAATGGGTAAATAAGATAAACGTTCCCAGTGTTCAGCAGAAAAAAAAAGTCTATTTGTAGTATATAATTAAAGTCAAGAAAAGTAAAGTGCGGAGTCCCGCTACTTTGTTTGTAGTATTGAGAGTCTGATCAAGCTTGTGCGCATACCGGTATCGATATATTGAACTTGTTGCGGCGGGCAAAGTATGAAAGGTGGTGGATAGACAGTACTCCGGATCATACCGCACTGTCTATAGGTCCGGCCTCCATTGGTCAACCCGTCCGAGGTCTTCCACGGAGTGATGACTCTAGAAACAGCGGGCCGTGATCTCAGGGGTGGTAGACTCTGTTAGTGCTCCAGGGATCTGTTACCGAGTGCCCCCTCCCTTACAGAGGGTCAAAACCACTAGCACTTACCATATGCTCCGTTGCGCTCTACACCTGGATTCGTCTTCCTTCTTCTGGCGCCGCTGCTCTGTCTCTGCCGTGCTTCCGGGCAGGTCGTGCTACGTGAATCTGCTAGTCGGGAACGTAATCCTAAAACCTTCTGTGGGTTCTATTGGATACTATTCAAGGATACTGGGTATGTGGTGACCCAACGCATTTCAGCCTTCTTGGCCTTCTTCTAGGAGGTAATTGTGATGCCTGTGGCTGGTCTCTCACCTTCTTATAGGTAGAAGGGGGATGGTCTAAAGCCCTGCAGCTGGATAAGTGCAGTGTTTAATTGGTGAGTGGTTGCTGCCTTGTGATTGGTAATCGAGGCTGTCAATCCTGCTTTGTTTAAGTTTGGTAGATGGCAGCTAGTGTTAGATTTGCATAGTTGCTGCTTGTAGCGGGATACATGCAATTACAAAGTGACTACTCTTATAGATTTTTATGGGGGTGTGCAATGCGCGGTAGTTATATGTTTGATATTTCTCCATGTGTGTGCATTCACAGTGTTTAAGACAGATGTCCGGGACATGTTTAGTCTGCTATACTTTGAGATGCTATAAAGCCGGATAACCTGTCTATTATGCATGGCTACAGGTATATTCTGGTATTCTGTATGTATAGCCCAGGTTGTGTCTCTCCCCATTGTATTGTATGCAATGGGTTGGCCTTCTTACGGTTAGGCGAATGGTAAGTCCTGGTTTGTAAGTGGTAAGGTAAATGGTAGTTTAATGTTAAATCATTGTTTTCCTAAAATTGATTTAACTTCATTGTCCTTGTTCAGAACTCGTGGTGGAAATGTTTTTAATTCATACATCCACTTTAATTCGTTTTTGATAAGATTAGTGAAAATGCCCCCTCTCCAATTGTTTTTCACTTCCTGGATGCCTACAAATTTCAATGATTTTGGGTCACTCTCATGATGGTCTCTGAAGTGTTTCGATAGATTATGATCCTCAAGGCCCTTCTTGATGTTGCGTATATGTTCCTGAATACGTATTTTGAGGGGTCTAATCGTCATTCCTACATACTGTTTTTGACAATCGCATTCCAAGAGGTATATTACCCTCTTGCTGTTGCATGTGATCATAGTTTTGATTTCATATTGGGTGTTTGTGTAATTTGACTTAAAGTGAGTCGTCGGTTTGGTGGTCCATTTGTTGTTGTTAGTGCATACTATGCATGTGCCGCAATAATAAAAGCCATTTGTAGGTGCAGATTTTGTGATGGTTGTTTGTTTCACCTGTTTGGAGGGAATGTGGCTATGAACAAACTTCTTTCTAAGGTCTGGGGCTTTCCTGAAGACCACTTTTGGTAGTTCTGATAGAGGATGAAATACTGGCAGAAAATAATAGGATGGGCCAGTGTTTCTTTAGGCTATTCTGTATGGCTTTGGATTGTTTCGAGTATTCAGTAATACAAAGGTTTGTGTTGTTGGTGATTGTTTCCCCTTTGTTTTTGTATTGCAAGAGATCGTTCCTGTCAGTACTTTCTACTTGCTTAAAGGCTTGTTCAATTGTCATCGTATTATAATGTTTGTCTAGAAGTTGTTCTGTTAGTTCTTTACCTTGTGATTCAAACTCTTCTCTTTTGTAACAGTTTCTTTTGAGTCTGATGAACTGACTTCTCGGTATTGATTTAATCCAATTTGGGTGGTGCCAGCTGATGGATAAAAAAATGTAGGATTACGTTCCCGACTAGCAGATTCACGCAGCATGACCTACCCGGAAGCACGGCAGAGACAGAGCAGCGGCGCCAGAAGAAGGAAGTCGACGAATCCAGTTGTAGAGCGCAGCGGAGCATATGGTAAGTGCTAGTGGTTTTGACCCTCTGTAAGGGACGGGGCACTCGGTAACAGACTCCCTGGAGCACTAACAGAGTCTGCCACCCCTGAGATCCCGGCCCGCTGTTTCTAGAGTCATCACTCCGTGGAAGACCCCGGACGGGTTGACCACTGGAGGCCGGACCTATAGACAGTGCGGCAGGATCCGGAGTACTGTCTACCCACCACCTTCCATACTCTGCCCGCCGCACAACAGAGTTCAATACATCGACACCGGTATGCGCACAAGCTTGATCAGACTCTCAATACTAAAAACAAAGTAGCGGGACGCCGCACTTTGTTACTTTTCCTGACTTCATTATATACTCCAAATAAACATTCTCAGTGTTCAGCAGAAAAAAAGTCTATCTTATTTACCCATTGAGGCAACGATTACATTGCTTATTTTAATAACTTCACGGTTATTACCATTTGTATTTAGTTGTGTTTTTGATATATATTTTCTGCCAAAGATTGAGGTAAACATTACCATTATTACTTTTATTACCCTAGCAGTCTTACGATTATTACTCCTTCACATCACCACAATGTTGGTGTAAAACACACTGGGGTACATATATCTATCTATTCTATCGGGACATTTGATCGTAAATACGATCACCTTAGGCCAAGTGCTGTACCTATCTATTTTTACCATATGTTATTTTAAGGTTTGGGGACACCTTGAGGTTTACAAGCAGCTGGCCATTAACACCCGCTCAGTGCGCAGAACTAATACCCATATCCATTATTAAAGAGTTTACCACCTCTTAAGTACATGAATCAACAAATCACAAATGAAAAGTCCAAGCGCTTTCTCCAGATTATACAGTGATCATATGGTAAAACAAAGTCTCTAATCGATATATCGCTCCCAGATGAAAATTAAAGTTTAAAATCTTCTTCAATTACTCCTCATTGCATCATGGTCACCAAGAATTTTAAACTTGAAAAAATGGTAATTCACTATATGTGATATTTCTCTTTTTTTCCATATTGGTGACCATGATGCAATGAGTAATTGAATAAGATTTTAAAATGTAATTTTCATCCAGGAGCGATATATCGATTAGAGACTTTGCTTTACCATATGATCACATTAAAGAGAGAAGTCCAGAGTCCACTCTCTCTGTGTAGGAGCTGAAAAAAAAAAATCTGTGGGGACAGTATCTGGGAGCCTGCAAGCGGGGACAGTGTCTGAGAGCTGTATAAAAGAAAATTCTGTGGTGCCAGCAACTGGGGGCAGTATCTGTGTAGCCTGCAAGTTGGGACAGTATCTGTGGAGCGGTTTAAAAAAAATTAATGTAGTCCCAGCAAGTGGGGCCTGTATCTGGGAGCTGTATAAAATAAGAGTTATGGTAGAACATACCTTAGTTAACGCTTTTTCTTCAAGGTGCATAGGATCCACAGGAACTACCTTGGGGTATGTATGTGGAGTGATCCATTGCACCAAACAGCTTACAGCTCCCAGCATGCATATGGCCTCTTCCCTATATACCCCGCCCCCAGCCACAGGCATTCAGTTTGTAAACAAGCCTAACGGGCAAGAGACGAAAAGTGGTGAAGGAAGTACAATCTACACAAGAAATACTCTCAAAAACCAAAAGAGGGATCAGTGATACAAAAAGAAAGGAACAGATCCCAACTGAGGCCAGGTGAGTCAGGGTGGGTGCCCTATGGACCTCGAAAAAAAAGAGTTAACTGAGGTGTGTTATACCATAACTCTTATTTTCTTCTTCAGGGTCCATAGGGTCCACAGGAACTACCTTGGGGACATCCTAAAGCAGTTCCCCTTAAGGGTGGGGATGCTCCTGAGCAGAAAGGAGAATCCGTCGCCCAAAGGAAGCATCCTGGGAGACAAAAGTATTAAATGCATAGAATTTAATAAAAGTGTGGACCGAAGACAAAGTCGCCGCCTTGCATAATTGTTCTGCAGAGGCGCCATGTCTAAACGCCCACGACGGTCCCACAGACGGAGTAGAATGTGCTTTCACCGTGTTCGGAACAGGGAAATCACATGAGAAATAGTCATACGCAGCCACTGTGCCAGAACCACAGTCTGCTTGTTAGCTGGCCAGCCTCTCTTATGAAAGCTATATAACAAAAAAAAATGCATCAGATTTTCTGATGGAGCTGTTACGATCCACGTAGATATGAAGAGCTCGGACCACATCCAGTGAAGCTTCACCTACAGAAAGGCCAGAAGACTAAAAGGCTGGGACTAGAAATTCCTCATTTATATGAAAATGTGATACCACTTTTGGAAGGTACCCCCCAACCTGTACGGAGGACAGCTCTATTCTGATAAAAAGGCAAATATGGAGCTGCATAAAAGTGCTGTCAAATCAGAAACTCTGCAAGCGGAGGAGATGGCGAGGAGAAAGAGTCTTCGCTGTCAACCATTTGAGGTCTACAGTGTCTCAGTGTTCAAAGGGGGGAGCCTGTAGCGCCCTGAGAACCAAGGATAAATCCCATGGTGCCACCGGAGGGATAAATGGAGGTTGCAGACTGAGAACACCCTGAAAAAAAGTTCTAACATCTGGCATAATTCTGTGCTGGAACCAAACTTACAATGCAGAAACCTGAACTCTTAAGGTAGCCAGAAGAAGACTTCAGTCTAGTCCAGCTTGAAGAAGAGCAATAAATCGGGAGATCCTGAAAACCTTAGGGTCATATTTTCTGTAGAAACACCAATGAAAAAAATGAATGCCAAATCCTGTGATAGATGCAGGCCGAAGCAGTCTTCCTCGCCCTCAGCATCGTCTGGATCACAGAAGTAGAGAAACCTTTGGCCTTTAAGACCGAAGCCTCAAGAACCATGCAGTCTAAGCCAGCCAAGATAAATCCATATATAGGCAGGCACCCTGTACTAGCAAATCCGGTCATAGAGGCAGTGGAAGCGGACGGTCTATGGATAGACATGTGAAATCGGTGAACCAATGTCTCCTGGGCCAAGCAGGAGCTATTAGTATTATCCTGCCGCCTTCCTGCTTGAACTTTCTGACGACCCTTGGGAAGAGGGAGATTGGAGGGAACAGATAAGCCAATCTGAAATCCCACCTTACCGCCAGAGCATCCACGAAGGTGGCTGCGGGGTCCCTTGTTCTGAACCCGTACCTGGGGACCTTGTTGTTGTGACCTACGTCTGGTAGCCCCACCAGTCCACCAGGAGTTGAAAGACCTCCGGATGAAGAGCCCATTCTCTATCGCGTATGTCCTGACGACTTAGGAAATCCGCTTCCCAGTTGAGGACTCCTGGGATGAATATTGCCGAGATTGCTGGAAGATGGCATTCTGCCCACAACAAAATGTTGGCCACTTCCTTCATGGCAGCCGGACTTCGTATGCCTCCCTCATGGTTGATATAGGCCACTGCTGTCGCGTTGTCGGACTGAATCTGGACAGGTCTGCCCTGAAGGAGGTCCTGCGCCAGAATGAGCGCTCTGTGCACTGCACAAAGCTCCAAAATATTTATCGGCAGGAGACCTTCCTGAGCCGTCCACCTTCCCTGAAAGGTGTGACAACTTGTCACCGCTCCCCATCCTAACAGACTTGCATCCGTGGTAAAGAGTACCCAATCTGTGACCCATAACGAGCGACCCGTGTATAAATTAGTCTTCTGCAGTCACGATGCGAGGGAGAGCCGAACCTCTGGCGAGATGCAGATCATGCGAGTCTTTGTCCGATGATACTGACCATCCCAATGAGAGAATCCATTGTTGCAGGGACCTGGAGTGGAACTGGGCATAAGCCATCATGTCGAAGGTGAATACCATGGAGCCCAGTACCTGCATTGCCAAGTGAACTGACACTTTCTGCTTGCAGAGTAGACTGTGCACACGAGATTGTAGTGCCGCACTTTTTCCAATTGATTATCCAGCCGTGCTCTTGTAAGTAGGCAAGGTCATTTGGAGATAACATTGTAATACCTCCTGAGATTGTGCCAATATCAGGAGGTCTAAATATGGCAGTATCATGACTTCATGTCGTCTGAGATGAGCTGTCATGACTGCCATTATCTTGGTAAATACCCGAGGGGCTGTGGACAGAGACTGAAATTGGTAATGCTGCCGACCTACAGCAAACCTCTGAAACCTTTGGTGGGATCGCGCAATAGGAACATACAGATACGCATCCTGTATGTCCAGGGAGACCATGAAATCTCCAGGCTCCATCGCCAGCATAATAGACCATAGGGTTTCCATACGGAACCTGGGCACATGGATGAACTTGTTGAGAGACTTCAGATTCAGAATGGGGAATGTGACCCATTTGGTTTTTGAATCAAAACAAATTTGAATAATAACCCCTTCTCTGTTGCGTCACAGGGATGGGAATTATAACTCCTGACCACAGAAGGGTCCCAATAGCCTCCCGGAAGGCCAAGGCCCTGACCGGGTCTAAAAGAAGGGTTGTACCAAAGGACCTCTGATGGGGATGCCTCAGGAACGTGAGGCCGTAACCCTGGAAAACCACATCTCGAACCAAGACATCCGTAGTTGTATGATGCCAGGCCTGAGAAAACTGTTGAAGTCGGCCTCCAACCCCGGGACACCCCAGGGGGAGGCCCACCGCATCAGGCAGTGGGCTTATCGTCCGGGTTAGAAGCTGGACATCTGGTTGACCAAGATTTCTTGGTCTGCGGTTTCTTGCGGAAATTACCCTGCTTACAGGAAGACTGCCCCTTCGCCCTACTCTGTGGGCGAAAGGACCGAATTGACTGCCTAAACTTCGGGGTAGTCGTAGATGGCAACCACACAGATTTCGATGTTGCCAGAGAAGCCACTATGTCATCCAAATCTGGCCCAAACAGTACTTTCCCAACAAAAGGCAAAGATTCCAGAGCCTTCTTGGACACGGTTTCCACCTTCCAGGTATTTAGACAAAGGGTTCTCCAAGCTGCAACCGCAGTTGCCGACACCCTAGAAGCCAAGATACCCGCATCAATAACCGCTTCCCCAACATACACAGCTGCCTCTCGCATCTGACAGAGATAAGACAGCTGTTCTTTGGTAGCATCAGGCATGCTATCTTTCAGAGACGTCGTCCATTCTTCCATAGCTTTGGCTATCAAGGCCACAGCCATAGCTGGTCTGGTACTAGCTCCAGATAATGAAAACACTGATTTCAAATAATTTTCAAGTTTTCTATCTGTTACCTCCTTTAGTGAGGATGCGGAAGGAATGGGTAATGTAGAGGTCCTGATCAATCTAGTTACATGAGCATCAACCGTTGGAGGAACTTCCCATTTTTACATTCACAAAGTGAAAATGGGTACCAAAAGGTTAAATTCCTTGTAGCATGGAAATGCTTATTTGGAGTACACCATGCTTCAGACATAAAGAATCAAACCTAAAGGGATTCATGGAGGGCATATACATAGAAGGATGCAAATGCTGTGGGTACCTCATAGAAGGAGGCAGTACCGTAGCAGGAGCTCATGACGCTGCAGCCCTGTCCACTAAATGTCACAAAACCTGAGACCAAGAGGCCAGCCAGGGTGGTTCTTGTGCCGGTGCAGGTATACCTGATAGAAAAGGTGGCTGTTTACAACAGACACTACACAAACCATCTAGCACCAAATCCTGCTCTGACAGGCCTGCCAAACAGGATTTACATGGCCTCAGCGCCAGAGGCTCATCCTTCTCCCCGTTACCTTTAGACATTGCATTTATACCTTATACCTCTTATACATTGCTATGTGACCCTCTTCACATTTGTGAAAAGCCAATGAAAAACCCCACACACCTTTTCAGAGGGATTAGGAGAAACAGTGATAGATCTATATGACAGTTTGGAAAACAAAAGGCAGTATAAATACAGCAGCTAGCATTAAAGTCACAAACAAAAGGCATATATACATTCAAATGCTAATGCAAATGCAACTGAGCAGCCCCACCGGGGTATTGGCAGGATCTAGGCCCAGCGGAGAGGTATCCAGGGAGACAAACAAAACCTCTGAGACCAACAGCTTTCAGCAGTGCACCCAAGGCGGACTGTAAGCATTTCACACACTAGGTGGTCAGAAGTAGCAAACCAGATGTGGGAATCCACACCGGAAGTTGTGTCTGGGTTGGGGGAGAAGCGGCCAGGGGGAGTGCCTATCTCCCCTAAACTGCGATTTTGACAGCACGGGTACGCTGGCCTCACAGTAGCAGACTCTTACTAGTGCGCTGCTAGTGTGTCTGCTATCCGTCCCCAGCGACAGACATATGGCCGTGGCCGCCTTAGTGAGTCCTTCAGCCACGGCAGCCTCCGATGCGTACACTACACAGGAGGCCCGGACTGCAGCGCACAATTCCCCACAACGAGAAATCCCCTTACCTTACAATCTTTGTTAATCCGATCGCTGTCCGGACCCCAGCGAAGCTGCTAGCCAAGCCTCGCTGTGGTCCACTGAAATCCCCAGGGCATATAGCGATACTGGCGTTTTGGCATCGGTAGAAGACGTCGCAGTACGTGTCCTATTCGGCGCCTAGTATCGCTAAACTCAGTAGTTTCCAAAACTAAGGTAATTCAAAAAAAGAAAAGCCTGGGACTGCCTAAACAGTCCCGCTGTTATAACCGGTGTCTGGATACTTACCGCGCACCAAACAAAAAAACAATGCCTGTGGCTGGGGGCGTGGTAAATAAGGGGGAGGCCCTATGCATGCTGGGAGCTGGAAAGCTGTAAGGTGCAATGGATCACTAAAAACTACATACTCCAAGGTAGTTCCTGTGGACCCTGAAGAAGAAAAAAATTAATTCTGTGGTGCCAGCACTAAATAACCTGATGCTGATTTTACTAGAGGGACCAGATCCTACAGACTTTGCTTATGAAAAAGCTGCAGATTACTGGGCCTCTAAGAAGAAGAGGAGAGTTAATACAGTATATAAAATGTTATTTCAAGTTTAAATCATTATAAGGTCAAGGTTTAAAACATTTTATTATTGCGAAGGCCCCCACCCGGCTACTTCTTGATGCCACCCGGCTGGAAAAAATTTCTGGGGAGAACAGTGTGTGTTTGTGGTGATAAAGATAAGAGGCAAAGCAATGCAAAAGGTTTGGGTGTGTACATTTTACTTTCACTAATTTATCCCAATAAACAGTTGCAATCTAGTGAACATAGAACAATCACAATAAATCAGATTGAATACAGCAGCAACACAGAAACGGAGGGAATAGAGGGCATGACAACGTTATTTGCTATGAATTACGTCATTAAGTTTTAAACACCCTCCCACACTACTGATGCCATGACCTGTGTTTTTGTAGCTGGGCCATGACACACACCCTTCCCTACATTAGCACCCTGGATTCTAACCCTCAGGAATTGCATGTACGCAAGCTAATAAAAGTGGGTAAAATAGGAAAAAACAAGATTACTACAATACTTTAACTCAGAATAAGATTCAGTAAAAAAATTCTTGTATAGATTACCTGTTCCGTGCATGGTCTCTCCTGCAATGCTATTCTTGCCCACAATGACAGTCGCTCCACTGCTATTGCTGTTTCGTCAGGAGAAAGAGACTTCAGGAGATTCAGACATTCATCCCCCTGAAAATACAATATTTAGAGTGAGCATTTTAAACCATATCTGTTAAAAGAAGAAAAAAATTATATACATGATATATTTGCAGACTAGCCAGGTTTGTAATAAATAATTTCCCAGTCAGGATTATGGCTCCAAGAGCACAACCATTTGTTCCTTTGTGTGCAGTCCTCTACATCAAGATGATCTTAAAGAAAATCTAATTCTGGTTGGATTTCTGTATCATCCATTGACTTTCGAAATACATAGCTCATAATTTGTTTTCCTCCAGGTGATCAGTGTGGGCATCAAGTGATTCCATTTCTTCCTCAAATTCACCAATCACCATTTTCAGGTAGGTCCGTATCTTTTACTCAACTACTGCTACATTTCTGGTGGATAGTAGAACTTCGTAAGAAAGCATGGCCTTAGAGACTGAGTTGGGCACAGATGTGCCTTGACAGGCTTCGCTTATTTTTGGCAGCTGCATAAACACAGTTAAGCCCCAACCTAAAAACAACAAAACCTGCTGGAGTCTAGAAGGAAAAGACTAGTAGGGAGAGCAAAAGCAGAAACAGGAAGGAGGGAGGAGTGTTCTTCTATACACTTACAGGTTTCTCTTCTTTTCCTGTATGTTGCTGCCATGTAGGTCAGAATAAGAAACCGATTTTTAGAGCTATGAGTCTGCATGTCATGTTAACATCCTAACAGGAGGACACTACCAGTGTATTTATTATGCACTGAACAGGCTATATTAGGCAATACAAGAATTCTGCTGCCCAGTTCACCCTGTCATTAGCAGAGTAAAAAGTACGAGGCTTGTTAGACTATCAGCAGAAGTGTAAAAGTGTTATGGTTACCATCAATAGCTATTAACTGCCAGTAAATTGTCCTAGATACAAGTTGTGGAAGTCAATGTTGACTTGCGCTTGCAAGACCTTAAATTATTATATTTAAACCACTATTAATGTAATTACTCCTTGAATTTGGGTAACAGCAACAACTGCATTTGTGACATTAAAAACATCAAGATTATTCATAAAATTGAATGTGAAAAATTTTGCAGTTCAACCTTGAGTGCAACAAAAAATGCATGGCTTAAAACCTATACCAATAATGACTAAACTGCACAAATTACGTACATCTCTGAATCAGGCTCTCAGTCACACACAGCAGCTGCATGCACTGCCAGTGTTCACGGTACCCGTGCACTGTAATTTTGTCACATTAACGATGCGATTAAAACGTATATTATGTTAAATAGTCTAAAGTGAGACACATGGCGAGGTAGAGTCACAAAGTTCGTGGCCCGCCAAACAGGGCTTTGGTAAAATGCAAGGACAGGTGTATGTGGATACGTCTGTACACAATGTCAATCCCTTTGACTATATCCTTTGTAGTTTCCAATAAGCTGTTTCAGGACTATGGTCCGTATTCAATTAGCAGCGAAAACGGAAGTTTTGTGCCAAAAAAAAGGCGATATTTTCGACAAAAAAACAAGCGAAAACGCAATTGGAGAAAAAAAAACTGGAGAAAACGTTTCTCCATCCCAGGCCTGGCGGAAAAAAATGTAAAATCCGTATTTTTGGCAAAAAATGTGGGGGATTCTTTCAGAACCCTTGGGACAATAATAATGATAAATTACCCCAAAATTTTTTTGTAAGTTGCGCAATTTGTCAAAAAACGAAAGCCAAAACTCTGGATATGCGAAACACCTGGGGATCGTAACCGCAGGGATGACGACACCATTGAAAGTAGGTGTGCCACACTCTGTGGTAAATCCTGGCAAAGGCCGGTTTAAACGCTCTGAGCACGGTGTTAACCATAGAGCCAGAAAAACCCTTGGACCCTAGGAGGGATGTCTCAAGAGCCACACCGTCAAAGACAGACGACCCCGGTCCGGGTAAAGGCAAGAACCTTGAGACAACTAGTTTGGACGCTGAGTCAACAGCAACAGAGTGTCGATGGAGAGACTCTGAAGATTTGAGTACCAGTGACGTCTGGGCCACACTGGAGCCGCCACCAGGACAGTGCCTCCTCCTTGTTTGAACTTTCTAAGTACTCGAGGAAGTAGAGAGATTGGAGGAAACAGGTACACAAACTGGAAGGTCCACTTGACTGACAGAACGTCAAACAAGAGAGCCTTGGCGACTCTTGTCCTGGACCCGTTTTACACTGGCAGTTTGTGATTGTGTAGGGAGGCCAAGAGGACCACGTCCGGAATGCCCAACTTGTCCACTAGGAGCTGAAACACTTCTTGGTGAAGAGACCATTCCCCGGGATGCACGTCATGACGGCTAAGGAAGTCCTGGAATGAACACTGCCGATATGGCTGGGAGATGACCTTCCGCCCATGTCAGAATGTGTGACGCCTCTGTCATTGTCGCCTGACTTCGAGTTTCCGTCTTGAAGGTTGAAGTAAGCCACATCGTGGCGTTGTCTGACTGAACTTGCACAGGCTTTCTGGGAAGTAGGAGTCTGGCTAGTTGCAGGGCCCTGAAAGGAGTGTGGACTTGTTCAGGGACTTGAGATTGAGGACAGGCTGATGGGATCCGTTCGGTTTTTGAACCAGAAAGAGATTGGAATAATAACTCGTTCCCCTCTGGGGTAACAGGACAGGTACTATGACTCCTGCTTGTAGCAAGGATTATACGGCCTTCTGGAGTTGTAAGGCCTTGTCGTTGTCTGACAGAAGGCCTGTGCAGGAAAACTGATGAGGTGGTCTTCTGCGGAAGGAGAGGGCATACCCCTGAGATACCACTTCTCTTACCCAGGTGTCTGTGATGGTCTGACACAAACACTGGGTGAACTGAAGAAGTCGACCTCCCACCCTGGGATTCCACGGAGGGAGGCCTGTCCCGCTAGGCGGAGGGTTTATCCTCGGACTTGGAAGCAGGACGTCGTGTACTCCAGGTCCGTTTCTTGGGTTTGACAGTCTTTCTGGAAGCTGATGGCCTTGGGAAGGCCTGACCTGTGGGCTAACCTTGAGGACGTAAGGATCGAAAGGAAGAGGTGCAAGGCTTCGCTGAAACTGCATCCGAAGGCATAAACGTAGAATTAACCACTGTCAACTTGTCCACAATCCTGTCCTTGTCAGTTCCGAATACTTCCCAGGTATGGAGAGCATGGTAGGCCTTTCTTGGAATCAGCATCTGCCCTCCAAGAACATAACCACAGGAAACGGCGAGCATACACAGCTGCAACCAAGACACTGAAAGTCAGGAGACTGATATCCAGAGCAGCCTCCCCAATATAAGTGGCTACATCTCTGATGTTACCAACCAAAGTCCTCTGAGCCCCAGAAGCATTTGAGGGAAGGTATATAGAATTCTGGCAAACCTCCACATTCCTAACCTTCAGGGAAGAAATGGAAGGCATAGGTAACGTAGAACTTATAATTAACAGTCTTACATGTGAATCCACTGCAGGGGATGAGTTCCATTTCATGCAATGAACTTCAGGAAATGGATAACACGAAGCCAAACATCTCTGAGGTTGATACCTCTTACCGGACGTTCACAATCAACTAAATGATCCGATAAAGGGAATTCCGCAGAAGTAGCCCTTTATCTGTACAAACAGAGCCTGCTTGGACAGAAGAGCTGGTTTGTCATCCTCTATGACTAAAACGGCTCTGACAATCCACACCAAGGAAGGAATATTAACCCCAAACCTAGTCTCCACCTTCAGTGGAGGGGACTCAGGGTTAGAGACCTCCGCAATCTCTCTCATCATCAGATGACATCTCAGGCTCAGAGCTGTGTGGACTGTGATGACCCCATAGGACGCTTAGGCCCGTATTCAATAAGTTTCGCACCTGCGGTACTTTTTCGCCTGCCGGACTTTTCGCTATATATCGCGTGGATTGGGTGCGGAAACTTTTTGCGCGCATCCCCGGGATTCCCCGTATTCAATATGAAAGTACGCGAAAACGGCACCCGGCGATACTTGAACAGGCAGAAAGTCCTTTCCAAAACGGGGTAATCAGCCTGGCACCCCCCAAAAGATGCACTGATCACTATGGATACCCCCGAATTGGCCTGCTGAAGGTATTTGGTGTATTTAAATGGTCTCAATAGGTGGTGTTTTGCGTATTTGCATAAGGGGTGAAGAATAGCATTTTGTTGTATTTTTGGAGAAAATAACTACTCCCAGCAGATTATGGGTACCTGAAAATGGGGGTAAGCATATTTTAAAGTTGCTAAAGTAAAGTTTTAAAATTTGTAAAAAATCCATCTACCGCAAGCACCTGCAATAAAAAAAAAAAACCTGGGGCATACTTGGGGACCCCCATGGAGTCTATTTCACTAGTTTTTAACTTTGTCCCCCAACTTTCTTTTTTTTTCGCCCCCAAAATTAAAGGTTTTTTTGGGGTGTTCTTAAGTCTTTTTTTTTTTATGCAGTTTACCTTTGGGGGAGTGTTTTAAGGCTGCACAGGGGTTCCATAACGTTGCACCCCAATTCTGCACTTTTTTACGCCTGCTATTCAATGCTATACAATGGTTTCCGCCTGTCAAAATGACGTTACCTGCGATATTTTTTCGCCGAAACTGACATTTCGCCTCAAATTGAAAACGGCCCTTAGATGGCTACACGGCTTTCTCCTCCTGCAACAAGTCTGTAGAGCAGTGGAGGTAGCCGCCATCTGGGGTAGAGGAGGAATCTGCATAGCAGTAATCTGTTGTGGCAATTCCTGTGAGGGAAAAAAAAAAACAGACTACTGTGGCAACCACATAGAGGGGAAACCAGCAGGCACCGCGAAGTGGCCCACAATAGTAGCCAGGACCTGAGATAAAATGAAGCCCAAGGAGATTCCTACACATGGACCGGGACATTAGAAGGGCCTGGTGGATTATAATCCCTTGCACATAATCCATCTGGTACCATCTCCTCACTTAAACCTGCAGCACCTGACCTGCCAAATAGAGTGGGTGCAGCAGAGCACTACGTAGCTGTAGAGCAATATCGCACACAATATGGGACAGAGTATAATGCCACCAATGAATGAAAATAAAAATAAATTATATATATATATATATATATACCTAGGGATGTGCAGGCTCGGATAGGTTCGAGTTTGCACGTGGAGTTCGGATTTTTCCCTCCAAAAAAACGGAACTCAGAACGAGGCAAAACGTCATCTTACATGGACGAACATCATCATTCCTGGTCTTTTGTCCAGGAATGATGATGTTCGTCCATGTAAGATGACGTTTTGCCTCGTTCTGAGTTCCGTTTTTTTGGAGGGAAAAATCCGAACTCCACGTGCAAACTCGAACCTATCCGAGCCTGCACATCCCTAATACACACACACACACACACACACACACACATATACACATACATAGATACATATACACACACACACACTAGTTAGGAAGGCAAAAATATGAGAACTTACCTTTGTTATCTCTATTTCTACGAAGTCCATAGGGTTCCACAGGATAGCTTGGGGTATAGGTGTGACGTCAGTCATCGGGCACCATAGAGTTAAGCTTTCAGCCTCCCAGGATGCACTAGGGTCCCCCTCCTATACCCCGCCCCCGAGCCAAGGCACCTCAGTTAGTTACCAAGCCATAGGCCGAAGGAGGAGAAGGAAGAGAGAAAAAAGATCTGGACACACACAAGAATCACATTCTCACCAGAGGGAGACGGAAAAACCGGTGACCAGAGCAAAGCCCATCTGCAGCACAGGTGCGACAGGGCGGGAGTCCTGTGGAACCCTATGGACTTCGTAGAAATAGAGATAACAAAGGTAAGTTCTTACCATATCTCATATTTTCTACTTCAGGGTCCATAGGGTATCCACAGGATACCTTAGGGATGTCCCAAAGCAGTATCCTTTAAGGGTGGGGACGCTCCTGTGCTGAAAGGAGAATCCGCCGCCCGAAGGAAGCATCCTGAGAGGCGAAGGTGTCAAACCTGTAATACCTCACGAAGGTATGGACAGAAGACCACGTAGCAGCCTTGCAGATCTGGACTGCAGAGGCACCACGTCGAGCTGCCCACGAAGGGCCCACAGACCTAGTGGAATGAGCCTTCAGAGAAGGAGGAACCGGCAGGCCTTCATGAAGATAAGCTTCAGAAATAGCCATACGAATCCAGGCTGCCAAAGTTTGCTTTGAAGCAGGCCAACCCTTTTTACGGAAGCCATAGAGGACAAACAAGGCGTCCGACTTCCTAGAGGAAGAAGTGCGGTCAACATAAGTCGTTAAGGCCCGCACAACATCCAAAGTGGCCTCACCCACTGAAACCAGGTGAGTTAAAGGCCGAAATAACTATTTCCTCGTTAACATGAAACTGGGAAACAACTTTGGGAAGAAATTCAGGACGAGTGCGCAGCACTGCCCTGTTCCCATGAAAAATCAAGAAAGGGGGTCTACAACAGAGAGCCCCTAAATCAGAAACACGTCTGGCCGAAGCGATAGCCAGAAGGAAAACAGTCTTAGCTGTTAGCCATTTAAGATCCACTGAGCCCAGTGGTTCAAACGGCGGTCCCTGGAGAGCCCTCAGGACCACAGCCAAATCCCAAGGCGCCACAGGTGGAACAAAGGGCGGCTGAATACGGAGAACACCTTGCATAAAGGTGCGCACATCCGGGATTGTAGCAATCCTACGGTGAAACCAGACAGACAGGGCCGAAACCTGTACCTTCAAAGAAGCAAGGCGAAGCCCATGATCTAGTCCCGCTTGTAGGAAGGCGAGTATCCGAGACAGACGAAATTCCCGCGGTGCATAACCTCTCGGTCGACACCACTGGAAGAACGTATGCCACACGCGATTGTATATCCTCGCGGAAGACGGCTTCCGAGCTCGTAACATGGTACGCACCACAGAGCTGGAAAACCCCCTGGACCTCAGCATGGATGTCTCAACAGCCACGCCGTCAAAGACAGCTGAGTCAGGTCCGGGTGAAGACAGGGACCCTGTGACAGAAGGTCCGGTCGTAGCGGCAACCGCAGAGGACTGTCCACTGACAGACCTTGAAGGTCTGAGAACCAGTGCCGTCTGGGCCACGCGGGAGCTAACAGGAGCGTCCCTCCTTCCTGTTTGAATTTCCGGATTACCCGTGGAAGAAGGGAAATCGGAGGAAACAGGTATGCGAACCGGAACGTCCACCGGACGGACAGAGCATCCACCAGAGACGCCCCTTCGTCTCTTGTGCGAGACCCGTACACCTGCAACTTGTTGTTGTGCCGGGACGCCATGAGGTCGATCTCTGGAAGACCCCATCTGTCCACCAGTAGTTGAAAAACGTCCGGGTGCAGGGACCATTCCCCTGGATGAACGTCCTGGCGACTTAGAAAGTCCGCCTCCCAATTTAGCACTCCCGGGATGAAGACCGCTGATATGGCCGGAAGATAGCGCTCCGTCCATACCAGGATCCGAGTACCTCCACGAGAGCCGCCCGACTTCGGGTACCTCCTTGCCTGTTTATGTAGGCCACGGTGGTAGCATTGTCTGAGTGGACCTGTACCGGACGAACCTGGAGAACCCGATGTGCCTGCCGGAGAGCATTGAAGACCGCACGGAGTTCCAAGATATTGATTGGAAGCTCCGCTTCTGTCGGCGTCCACCTGCCCTGGAACAAGTGTGGACCCGAAACTGCTCCCCAGCCCCGAAGACTGGCATCCGTTGTCAACAGGACCCAATTTGGAACCCAGAACGGACTTCCCTTGCTGAGATGGGTCGTCTGTAACCACCAGGCAAGGGACAGGCGAACCTCCGGGGTGAGCACAATCGTTTGGGACTTCAGAGACTGAGGCAGCCCATTCCACTTGGACAGGATCAGGTGCTGCAGAGGTCTGGAGTGAAACTGGGCATATTCCACCATGTCGAACACCGACACCATGGAGCCCAGTAACCTCATCGCCGAGTGTAGAGACACCCGGCGGCTGTGCAGACAACTGTGCACCCTCGACTGTAAAGCAGAGATCTTTTCCCCCGTCACGAAGATCCTTTGCTGTCCTGAGTCCAATAAGGCTCCGAGGTGCAGAATCCGCCGAGACGGCATTAGAGAGGACTTCTGCCAGTTGATTAACCAGCCGTGCCGTTGCAGTAGCGCAATGGTCAGGTCCAAGTGGCGTAGAAGGAGCTCGGGAGATCCTGCCACTAATAAAAGGTCGTCCAAGTACGGCAACATACGGACTCCCTGCAGCCGCAGAGAAGCCGCCATGACCGCCATCACCTTGGTGAACACACGTGGTGCTGTCGCCAGGCCAAAAGGTAACGCCCGAAACTGGAAGTGGTCGCTGCGGATTGCAAACCTGAGGAACTGTTGATGGCGCGAAAGAATAGGGACATGCAGGTAAGCGTCCAATGACACCATGTAGTCCCCAGGTTCCAGCGCCAGAATGATGGACCGTAGGGTCTCCATCCGAAACTTCGGCACCCACAAAGACTTGTTGAGAGCTTTGAGGTTTAGAATCGGACGATACGACCCATTGGGTTTCTGCACCAAAAAAAGATTTGAATAGAAACCCTGGCCCCTCTGGGAGAATGGAACAGGCACTATAACTCCAACCTGGAGCATAGTGTGCAAGACCTTCCGCAGCTCCGTGGCCTTGTTCCGGTCTGATGGTTCTGATGGTAGACCCGTGGTGAAGAATCGAGCCGGGGGTCTGTGCCGGAAAGAGAGGGCGTACCCTTGGGAGACCACCTCGAGAACCCAAGTGTCTGTCGTGGTAACCGACCAACACCGGGCCAACTGCAGCAGGCGGCCTCCCACTTTGGGATCCCCCAAAGGGAGGCCCGGACCGTTAGGCCGCAGGCTTGTCATCTGGCTTAGGGGCCGGACGTCTGGTACTCCATGCCTGCTTCCGGGGCTTGGCCGATTTCTTAGGACCAGCCTGTCGAGGAAAAGACTGTGGTTTGGGCCTGCCCTGGGCCCTATAAGACCGAAAGGACGATGGTCCAGAACCAGAAGGAGCAGCGGCCCACGGGAGACATGCCGATTTGGCTGCCACCAGCGTGGCCACAATCTTGTCCAGATCCGGACTGAAGAGAACTTCTCCGGTAAATGGCAACGCCTCCAAACCATTTTTGGAATCAGCGTCCGCCTTCCAGGATCGCAACCACAAGGTGCGGCGAGCAGCCACCGCTGCTGAAGAAATTCGAGACACCAGGGTACTAATGTCTAAGGCCTCGTTGATATAAGTGGCCGAATCACGGAGATTACCAATCAACTCCGCCTGATCGGCCGGACAGTCGGAATCAAAAGACGCCTCTAATGAATCCGCCCAGCACTCCATCGCTCTGGCAACCCAGCAAATGGCCATAGCCGGCCGTGCTGCCCCCCCCCCGCAAGGGAATAAGCGGTCTTCAGGCAGATCTCCACCTTGCGGTCCGTAGCATCCTTAAGGGAGGACATGGATGGCATCGGCAATGTGGCACTACGGACAAGACGGGTCACGTGAGAATCCACCTGTGGAGGGGATTCCCACTTTGCAAAATAATTATCCGCGAACGGATAAGCCACTGCCAGGCGCCTTTGCGGCTGGTAACGTTTGCTAGGCTGTTTCCACGCCTCCTCTAAATGGTCCACTAACTGACCCGAAAGAGGAAAGACTGTGGCATCGCCCTTCATATCTTTAAAAAAGGCATACTTGGATTTAGCCGCTGGGGGAACTTCGTCCTCAATCACCAAGGCTGTGCGGACTGCGCGAATAAGTCCAGGAATATATACTTTGGACTTCGCGTCAGCGTCCTTAGTATGGAGAGGTTCCTGATCGTAAGGATCCAGAATCTCCCCATCATCAGACGTCCCTTCGTCATCCTTATAAGGAGCCGACAGAGACGCCACCGGCTGTTTATGTGGCCGCATCACAGACTCCCCTTGCAACACATCCGACAAGTGCTGTACAGAACTCGTCAGGGAGTTAACCCGTGCCGGCTCCAGAGAAACCGGGAGCGGAGAAATAGGGAGACTGTGGGGTACCACCAATTGTCGTGGGAAACCCTGCATGGGTGACGACACCACTGACTGCTGGGACAAACCCATCTGCGTAAACGCGGGCTGCGGAGCTAACTGGCCCACTAAGGTCGTAAGCGCCTGAGCGAAACAAGCCCAGGACGGCTCCTGTACCGGTGTTGTAACCGTAATAGGCCGCGTCATTGACAAACACTGCCGGCAGAGGCCCTCGGCGCTACCCTCCCCCTCCGCTAACGGTACTTTACACGTAGTACACTGTAGCCGGAGAGGAAAATCACTTTCAGACATGATGGCACCAAGTATGTGACCCCTCTCACCAACTATATATTAAATAGGCGAGAGACCACCCTGCAGCACCGCACCGCAAGGGCTTAGCAGAAAGGACAGTAATAAAGCTGACAGTCAGAAGAAAAGTTACAGGCAGCAGCGCTAGCACAGTCACATACAATGCAAAGAAAAATCAATTCCCGCACTAACAGCGCTGATCACTCAACTACGCAGACACAGGGCCTGGTAGGACACAGCGCTGCATACACAGACCTGCCACAGCGGAGGAGAGGTATGCGGGGGGACCCAGACCACGAATCTTCCGTCCAGTGCTTCCAGCAGCGTTCACCATGCGTTCAGGAAAGATGGCCGCCGAGGAGCAGAGAGGAGGCTGGCCTGGGGGAGGAGCGCTGCTACAGGACCAGTCGGCAGTGTGCAGAGAGGGCTGTGTGCAGCGGGGGAGGCGCCGGCTGTGAGACAGGGAAGGCGCGCTCCCCTGGCATGCATTTAACCCCCGGGACGCCGCAGCGCTACCGCTCTGCTGCGGTCCGCTGTCCCAGGGGGGTAGTGGAAGCGCAGGTTCTTACCTGGCTCCACGCTGCAGCCAGTCCCCAGGGAGCCCCCTGCCTGGGGACTCTGGACCATGTAACAGCGGGGACCCACCGCGGGACCCCGCTGCTTACCTTGCTGTCCCCCTTGAATCCGGCCATGGTCCGGAACATCTGGGGTCACCGCTAGCTGTGACCCCAGATGCTCACCAGCATCCCCAGATCGGTACCGGCGTTCTGGTACCGGCGGGGGTGTAGGGAAGACAGCATGGACGTCAGGACTGACTGTCCATGCTGTACATCCAGATATGCATCCACAGCTGCATGAAGAAAAGCTTCAGGGGCTCTTCTAGCCCCCACTCCAACAGGTGCACCCGACTCCGGCCGGGCACCAAATGAAACTGAGGTGCCTTGGCTCGGGGGTGGGGTATAGGAGGGGGACCCTAGTGCATCCTGGGAGGCTGAAAGCTTAACTCTATGGTGCCCGATGACTGACGTCACACCTATACCCCAAGGTATCCTGTGGATACCCTATGGACCCTGAAGTAGAAATACTGGTCCTTTCTGATGCTTTCGCAAGCTGCAGGAACTTACTGCTCATTTATGGTAGAGTGTAACACACAACAGCATGTGACAATACTCACAGATACTTAGCTTTATATATGTGAGATATCAGAAACATCCTGACTACTCCTGTAAGAAGGGTATGAATCAGAGATAGAGACAGTTGGAAGAAATGACAGTTTGGAGCTGAAAGTTTGTGAAAAAAAATAGACACAGATAGACAGCGCTAGAATAAGTCATATAATGCAGAAATAAACCTGCACTATAATCAACTACGCAGACTCAGTGTCTGGTAGGCAATAGTGCTGCATACACTGACCCAAAAGGGAGAGGTACACAGGGGGACTGGGCACACGCTGGCCAGAGAGAACTGCGACATTGCCACCAAGAAAATGGCCGCCGGAGAACTCAGAGGAGGCGTGGCCCGAGGAGAGCAGCTCAGCATAGCCAGACCACAGTGGAAAGGCGCGCAGAGCTAAGGGGAGGAGCCAGCTGTTAAACAGAGAAGACTGCCTCCCCTGGCTGGCAATTAACTCCCAGGACGCTGGAAATTATTTCAGCGTGTGTCCCTGGTGGTCTAGTGGAAGCACAGAGTATTAGGGCCTGGCTCCACCTGCCGTCATCCCCGGGGAGTCCCCAACTCCCTGAGGAAAGGTCTCCTCAGCAGGTCACCGCACATGGTGGCCCGCCGCTTACCTGATCCCCGTGACATCCGCCCGCAGTCCAGGGATCCCTCGGGGTCCCTGCTAGGCAAGACCCCGGGGGTCTATGCCGAGATCCCCGGATCAGTACCAGCGCCTCGGCATCGACGGGGTGACGGAGCGGCAGCTCGGACGTCCGCTGGACTGTCCGCTCTGCAGAACAAAATGAAGAATCTTCTTTGCAGCCTTCAGGGGCTGAACAGCCCCACTGCGTTCCCAGCGACCCAACTCCAGCCGGGCATTTAACGAACTAACGTGCCTCTGGCCCGGGTGTGGGGTATAGGGGAGGATCCAGTGCATCCTGGGAAGAAAAAGTTAACTGCGTGGATGACTCTGCCATGACTATACCCCTAAGGTCTCCCTGTGGAGCCTATGGACCCAGAAGAAAACATGGTAACTGAGAACAATGTGAGGATCTCTTTAGTAGCCCTCTCTTAGCAGTGTTTTCAGTGTTAATAAGAAGCATGATATGCTTGAAATGGGATGCAGTCATAATCCAGACCGCTGGGATTCCGGCGTGCAGAATGCTGGAATCCCAACACTGGAATCCCGGCCGCCAGAATCCCGAAGGTAAGTAGCGGGGTTTGGGGGAAGTTAGGGTTAGGCACTAAGGGGGGAGGGTTAGGTTTAGAGTGCAGGGAGGGGGAGGTTATGTTTAGGCACCAGGGGGGGAGGTTCGGTTCAGGTACCGGGGAGGGCGGGGTAGGGTAGGGAGAGGGGGAGGGTTAGGATACCTTTCGGGATGCCGGCGTCTGGATCCTGACCGCCGAGATCCTGTGCACCCTCATACTGTACTCACCCTGACCCCACCAATTCTAGAGGTGACTCATTCTAGTGGGGATGAGTACAGGATGCCGGCGATCAGGTCAAAATCCTGCCTGCATCCCGACAGGGTTAGGATATCGACAGCTGTCGGTAGGTATCCTAACCACGCCCATATCCCTACCCTAACCCTCCCCGTGCCTGAACCTAACCTCCCCACCCTAGTGCCTAAAACTAACCTCCCCCTCCCGGCACCCTAAACCTAATCCTCCTCCCCTAGTACCTAACCTTAAGCCTCCCCCCAACCCCGCTACTAACCTTCAGGATGCCGGCGCTGGGATTCTGACAGGTGTCGGCATTTCGTATTCTAAGCGCCGGCATCCCGTGTGTCGGGATACTAAACATATCCCTTCTAGAGTATACATACAAAGGTAAAAATCGCTTTAATCTACTTAACATTTGACAGTATTACATATAACCAACTGTAACTTTAGCTAGACTTAAACTAATGCATTAGTTTAACTTGCTTAGGAGAATTAAACGGTTAGACTAAAAAATTATTTCACTATCTTGATAGGATGATTTTCCTTAACTTGTATATTAACAGTTTTAATATAAAATTCAAGGTGGGAAGAGCCTTCCTTATTAGAATCCCTTATCAATGTGCTTAGAACTTAGCCAACATGAAGGCTGGCACACTGCGGCCCTTGCATAATAACCTGTGAGCAGAAGGAACAGGTGCGTTTCCTGATGCCAATTAATATGTGCTGCATTACATACAGTTGCATCCCAGTTGTGCCATTTTGTTTAATATGTGGTTGCTGGTTCTATTACCACTGTATAATGTCAAAACAGGAGAAAGGGAAGCACACCACACAAACCTACCCTGTTCATGTAAATTAGCTGCACAATCCTGAAGATGTAGACCTCTACTGTAGGCAACCTATATGCTTGGGCAATTTTTAATACATCCTCCAGAGATGATGGGGAATCTTGTTTTAGGATGTATTTTATTAAACCCTACAAAAAGAAAAATATCAACTAATTAGATCATAGCAACAATTACAAGTAAAAACACAGTTCCAGCATACATAAGGAGTATCTCACCATGATTTGTTTATCATTTGAAAAATTGAAACCTCTTATTCCATAGTCTCGCAGAAGTTTGTTCATCTCCATAAGTCTGTAGCTCTCCTGAAGTAATGTCACTCTAATTAGAACACAAAACATTAGCTTACACAAAGGAAGACGGCACCAAGTAGTTTGTTCTTTAACCACTTAACTGACAAAATGTTTTTTTTTTTTTTTTTTTTTTTTTAAATGCCCCCAAAATTGTCGGCTTTTTTTTTTTTTAATTAGCAAATTATGTAAATAATAACTATTTAAATATATATTTTTTAATATAAATGTAAAATCATGTTTAAATGTGGTAATAAAATCAATCATTTTGGGGATGTTTTTGACAAAAAAAAAACCAACAACTTTATACTGTAGTTTTAAATAACCTGCTGGCTGGGTGGGGGCAACGAAGCGAGGGACAGGTGTGTGTGTATAATAAATATATTATATATATATATATATATATATATATATATATATATATATATAAACACACACACACACACACACACACACACACACACACACACACACACAAACTCACAGACATACATACACACTGTCACTCAGTAGACACTGCCAGATCACTGTTGCCAGCAGTGATCGGGAAATTGGGGGGCAGAGGCGCCGCTGATAAACCTGCTGTATGCTTCTAGTGCAGATACAGCAGCACTGTGAAGCTGGCGGAAGGGGAGGGAGGTCCCGGGGCAGGAAACAGCCAGCAGACGCAGCGGATGCTACAAGCTGTGCTGATGCGGCTGCTCTCACTGAAGGCAGTCTGGAAGAGATGTGCCACCGGCTGGACATAGTGAAGCAGCCACGGTGACTACCAGGAGTTGCGGCTACTGCCTTCTTTGAACATGCCGGGAGGGGTGAAGCCAGCTTCCCGATCACTGCGGGACACAGAGACAGCCGCGGCTACAAGGAGCCGTGGCTACTGCTTCTATGTAAGCGATGACTGTCCTTGCAGCCACGCTGGGAGGTGGGTGATGTTGGCTGCCCGATCACTGTGACCAGCAGTGATTGGGACACAAAGGAGGGGGAGTCGAGGGAGCAGAGGGACCAGGAGGTCCCTTTGATATAGGCGGCTGCGGGAAGATTAGTTTCCTGCAGCCGCCTAGTAGGCATTTCTGACTGGTTGCATCAGATGCGCCCAGTCTGGTGTTGTCGCATCTGATACGATCATGCCAGGCAAGTGGTTAAGGAGGGGTCTGCTCAGTTTTCTGGACCATAAACTTCTTTATAGAAGACATCAAAACTACTATTTCATGATTATAGCGGTTGGAAAATGCTAATGGTTTATGTGCCATTAGAATTATAATTTACAACAAACTTAAAGACAAAATAATGAAAAAAAATCATAGTACTTCTGGATAAACTGAGAGTCCCATTAGAATAGAACGCATCATAAATCAGAGCCAGAAACACAGATATTGCAATACCATGTAATAGGATCAAAAATTCCATGCGACCACCAAAACGTATACAATATTTAAAATGATCATAAAAGAAACCAGACGGAAAATAGGTGCAACCTGCCAGTCTGTGCAATCACCTTCCAAACGCAACAGGTGCACTTGGCTCTTCAGCAGATCAGAGGACTCGTCCTGTATGTCCGTCAATTAGCATAATTTATTAAGGAGCTAAATATTTCTTCTCCATTACAGATAGACACATTTGTGCAGGTTTGGATTATATATGACATTCACTTTGTCGACATGGTCATAATGTCAACATTAAATATGTTCATAATGTTGACATTTACTATGTTGACATTGTTAGAATGTCGACATTCCGGATTTTGTGTCATTCTGTCCCTAACCCTGACGGGAACACTAACTCTCATGGAAATGTACACATTATGAAATTGTTGACATTTTAATCATGTCGACATCAATATTGACTTACTGCTGTCAACATTGTGAATGTTGCGAGCCCGGAGCATGGTGGGAATGGAGTCTGGAACCCCGCTTCATTGAAAGATCGCGGTGAATGTTGACTTGTTAAACGGCAACTTAGGGCTTGTTTCAATTCAGCGCGAGTAGAATAGTGCCAGGAAGTTGGTCCCAGGGCTATTCAATTCAGCGCGCTGTTTAGTCCGACTATTACAAGTTAAGTCAGGGAACGCCAGGACTTAACCTGGCTGTTTAGTGGTTTAGTTGTGAGAACCGGCATTCTCCAACTAAAGTGCCAGCCGAAAGGCAAACAGCCTCGTGGCCAACACTTTAGTCGGATTTCTCCTCGCACCCTCAGGAGGCTGTGAGAAGAAATCCTGTAATCGGCTTCACAGCGCGCTGAATTGAATAGCTCCGGGAGCTCCCTCCCAAGGCTATTCAACTTTCGCTAAATTGAATCGGCCCGTAGTGACTGCATACTATAGCTGCATTTCTATTTATTTAGGAGTGGAGGATAAGGTTTCCTTTGGTTGAAAAGGAGCAACATTGAGATATAATTTTTTTTATGTACAAAACATGATGGAAAACAATGCTGTTATACCTGATACTACAATACGTAAATATAAACAAGTTGTAGTCATTAGGTTGACATTTACAATGTTGATATCACAATGTCAACAGCTATGATGTTGACATTGTTAAAATGTCTACAGGTAATGTGTCAACAGTCTCAGACTGTCGACATTATCAGAATGTTGACATTAGTATTAGGCCGTTGGCGGGAGGGTTAGTGTTAGGCTGCGGTACTAGAGCGAAGGTAAGTGATAAGAGAAAAAATAAACTTAAGTGACAGTCACAAGACCACCGTGTCATGGAAGCCGCTGCAGCTGTCAGGAGCATTTAAGTCAATGCTTGCTGGGCCACCAGAGACTATATGCAGACATTCCAACATGTCGGCATGTCATCTCTATCGACACAATGAATGGCAACATTATGACTGTCGTCGTATCATCAGGGCTGACAACAGGAATCTTGGGGCTTGGTGCTAGCAGGGAGCCACTCTTACCTTGTGAGAAGGAGCTTCCGGCTCTCCCCAGCGTCCGGCTGCAGCATGCGTCCACAGCCGAAGTCAATGACCCAGTCGCCAGTGCTGCGGGCCCGGCGCTTGGTTGGTGGAGCGGCAGTGACGGCGCCCTGTAGGATGCCCTGCACCGCTTGCTCAGAAACATAAAAAAATGTAATTAAAATATGAGGGGACATCTAATACATCCCCCCTGACAAGGTACCAAACTACTGCCCATGGCACCAAACTAAAAACTGAGGTCCCAGTGGCAGGGGGCTGGGTATAGAGGAAGGTGGGCTTGCGGGTAAGTTTTAACAACCCATTCTGTCCTTTCCAGGCTATACACGAAGAAAAGGTGGTAACTTTGAGCTTTAAAACCTGGGGCTATTCAATTACAGCCCCTTTTTCACCCCCATTAAATTATAGTGCCAACGGGCGTTAACACAAAATCGTGCAACTTTTTACCGTCAAATGAGTCTTATTTGCAAAGCTTCTGCTTATTAATATTATATGCGGCATGCCTATAATCTGTGTGCGACTGCGGCTGTATCTGCATGAGAAATGCTACGTTACAGAGTCAGCAGCTGTGACCCTAACGTAGTATTTAGCATGTAGATCCACCCGCAGTCGCACACAGAATATAGGCATGATGCATATTTTAATCAGCAGAAGGTGCTGGTGAGTCCTATTGATATCGCATTTAATGGTAAAATGTCACACAAAAGACGCTCTGCGCTACAGAGTCATGCCATGGCATGGTGCGACTAGAAGGACTGTTTAACATGTAAGGAAGAAAGATGTATGTGGATACATCTGTATCAAGCTTTGCTATGTGGAAAGAGGATTTTCTTTCTGTATCTCAATTTGCTTCTTATTTAAAACTTAATTTCACCATATCGTTTCTGTTGCACTACACTACAGTACATTTTTGGGATATGACCCTTTTAGCACAGTGCACAAAAGTTATTGCTTCAAAATTTTCAAAGTCTATCAATTCAATAGATCAGCTTAACTGCAGTTAAGGACGAGTAGAACTATGACTCAGCACTGCAGATGTTCAAATTGGGAGGAAACGTACCCAAAAGACCTCGCTTAATAGTTGGTGTTTATTTAGTTATTTTTATTTATTTCAGCAACATATCACTACTGTAAATAAAAAAGAAGGGGACGTGACAAAACGGAAAGCAGTGGTGGGAAACCCCCCTGTCTTCACACCAGGCCACATAAGAACGCCAGATGCGATGACAATGAGCTGACTTAACCGGTTTGCGAGCCCGGAGCATGGTGGGAATGGAGTCTGGAACCCTGCTTCATTGAAAGATCGCGGTTTCAACAACCACGCCATTAAAGACATCTGCTGTAAAGCTGGCCACACACTAGACCAACTTACATCCAACCAGCCAACTTGTTGATTGGTTGGAATGAAAATCTGGTAAGGTATGGGAGTAACTGATGATCAGCAATTTGCTCCTAAATGCCAGAAAACAGATGAAAATGGTTGTTCAGACAAGTTTGTTAATGGCTGATCTAAACAATTTGTTCAACCAGCAGTTTTTGTCCATTTTCCGGCATTTGGGAGCTAATTGCTGATTGTCATTTGCTTTCATCCCTTGCCAGGTTTTCATTCCAACCAATCAACTAGTTGGCTGGTTGGGTGAAGGTTGGTCTAGTGCAGGGGTCTTCAAACTTGGTCCTCCAGATGCTGTGGAACTACACATCCCAGCATGCACTGCACATAGTTTTAGCATGCTGTTATATCAAAAAGGTGGCAGTGCATGCTGGAATGTGTAGTTCCACAGCAGCTGGAGGGCCAAGTTTGAAGACCCCTGGTCTAGTGTGTGGCCCGCTTAAGTCTGGGTATACGAACGGACCTCGTAGCAGAAGGTCTGGACGAAGAGGTAGTGGCCAGGGATCCTCGACGAGGAACAGCTGGAGATCTGAGAACCAGGCCCTGCATGGCCCGTTCAGAGCCACCAGGATGACTATTGCCACTTCTCGCTTGATCCATTTGAGGACTCGTGAAAGAAGGGGAAAAGGAGGGAAGAGGTACACGAGATCGTACCTCCAAGGTACTGTCAGAGCGTTGTTTGCCTCTGCATTCGGGTCTCTAGTTCTGGAGCAGTACCGTGGCCCTGATGGTGGTGTCTGGAGGCCACGAGATCTCCTGACTTGCTGTTGAAAAACATCCGGGTGAAGGAAATCAAATAAAATTGTGGGCTGAGCTCAGCCCCAAGTGACCGGCTCCCTCGGGCACAATTCTAAAACTGGGGCTTCTCAAAGATAGAGAGGGAGGAGTCAATCACACTTCTTTACCCCAGGAGGAACACTCATTGCATTGTTATATTGTTTGCTTGCATTAACATGGTGTCAAGGAGATTCTGCTCCCCACCCACATTTGTTTATTAATTGCTGTAAATCACAATTTGAGGGGCTGATTCAAAGGTGTACACAAACCTGATGGTTTGTGTACAACTCCAATGTTTAAAGATCCGTGCACTGTGCCGATATCACTCGCAGTACCCGAACGCCACAGCTTGATTGACAGTCTGCAGCTGTTTGGGGGCAGCGTCGGGTGACATCCCAGATTGTGGGTGCATGTCGGCCCCATTTCTGGGCATGCTGAAGCCAGTGGCTGTGCCCTTGTACAAAGATCACCTGCGTGAAAACACCAGCCACCCTGAGTAACCCAAAGGTCATGCAGAGTGATACGAATCTGCATCCCCGGGGAAAAACAGATCACAGAAGCCGGCAGGAGGTGTCAATTTACACAAGACACCTCCAGCGGCATTAGCTTATTTTAGCATCGCTGCTGCGGCCAAAGATGCAGCTGCGACGCTAATTGCGTACAACTCTGAATCAGGCCTTGTGTGAGTAGACCAGGCTTACTTTACCAGAACATCCATAAATTTATAGCAGTTGTCAGTTATTTTTCTTACTTTGAATGATCCATCTCCAAATGTTGCTTAACAAGCTGCTCCACTGCATCACTCCATGGCAACACAGCACCATACATTATTTGAAGTACAGCATCAAAGATTAGCTGAAAAAAAGGGAATAAGTAATTATATATGAAAAATGTTAAGACAATTTAAACAGGCATCCTTGTCAGGAAGCCATTGCCATAATGAAAAGTGAATTTACATACATCTGTATCTGACATGCAGCCAATCACAGCCATAGCCTTTGCTTCCCAAGCTGTTTCAAACAATGATGCAGAGCGAGAACTGCAGCGATCCAGCAAATCCTAACAGGAAATTAAAACAAAAAAGGACAAACACATAATATAAACACGTGAATTTAATTTTAAAGAAATACTTTAAAGCAAAATTTCACACATTGAGAAAAAATATGTAGAAAAATTATCCTTAAAACACACTCACACTACATGTTGAAACATTGGGGATTTTTTTCTTAACACAGCTGTATATGCATCACTATAGCAACCTAAAGTGTACATGCGATGAAGGAGAAAGAATGTGGAAGCTCTTTAACAAAGTCGTAAATAGAATAGAACAAGCTACTGCCATAGTACCTGCATCCCTCAATGCTACTTTGGGGGAATTAACATGCATCCACACAGTTAAATCCAATGTAAGCATTAATTGGGTCAATTATAAAAATTTGAGGCACCCAACATGTTTTTATTGTCTGGTAATTTGATTTACCTTAATGTATTGAAGTAAAAGTTCTTCTTCCTGAAGTTCATGTTGATGCATATAGGGTCTAATTACTTTTTCTAAAGTAGATGGGATAAGTTCAGGGGCCAAAACTTTATCCAACATACGGAACACAATCGTAGTTGTAGTCTCCTAAAATCACCACAGTATTGTCAAACTTGAGTAGAAAGCACAAAATTGTAATAATGATAAACAATCTTTGATGCCACAGACAAATTTACTTTTTCAAATTCAGAGAGGGCGAGTCGACAATTATACTTCCGGTACAGATCAACCAGTTCCTGTAGACTACTAACAAGCTTCATTAACTGTTTTACTTCCTCACAATCACGATCTTCTTCCTATAAAAACAGAAAGAGCAATGTATACATTTCTAATTTAAGAAAAAAATAGGAACGGAAAACTATTGTGAATGTTCACACGTAACTAAGTTAATGGAATGGCAAAAGTAGTAGTAAACCACAACAAAATATCAGACCCCACTTACCAGCGGTATCCAAAGCCAAGAGGCGGCAATGCCAAGGTCTGCTGGATTCTTGGATATAAAATATACTTCTGCCATCTCATAACCATTTTCAGGCCAGTTCACCTATTGAAAACAGTTGATAAATTGCCCGAACTATTCTCAGAAAAATAATTATTCTGCAGAAGGTAAAATAAACAAACAATGCAATGTCAGCACATATGGCCAAAGTGAGTCAGCCACTTTAACTACTTAACTAGCACGGTAACATGGAATGCAACCACTATCTGATGGGCATGCCCTGACAGTCCTCCCTGCGGGCCGCACCAGCTGCTCTCTGCAATAGTGGAGGCGGGAGCAATCCATGGCTAGTGTGTGTGTGTGTGTGGGCAATCTATGGCCATTGTGTGTGTTAGGGGGCATAAGCTATGGTGACTGTGAGGAGAGGACATAATGTGGCCACTGGGGAGGGGGGATGGATATTCTACAGCCACAGGGGGATCTATAGCAATGGAGGGTGGGAGAAAATCTATGGCCATTAGGGATTGGGGTGGTTAATGCACTAAAATGATTGCTTGCCAGTGGGGAGGTGAGGAGGATCTATTGAGAAAGAGTTTTGTTGTCACTGGCAGGGGAGTAGGGGGTGGGAAGGGCATCAATGGGGCCTGATGGACACTAGGTCCCTAGTCAAAGTCACTCCAATCCTTAAGCTACCTACACACTATACAATTATTGGGCCGATTTGCGAATAATCGGGTGATAGGCTCATCTATTGTATAGTGTGTATGAACGATCATTTCACCAACAAAACGGTAAGAAAACATCCACAAACGCATTCCTTCGATCTGATCTGTCAGTCAAGAACAAGAATTTTGGCTTCAAATTCCCGATATGGAGCAGTGTTTACATTCTCAATAATCTGCCCATGTTTCCGATGTTCTCCTGTCACTATGTCGTCATCCTTGTGGGTGGACATATGTAAAATCAGTGTGGTGAAAAATCGCTAGATTCTATGGAAAATTGCATAATATGTAGCACAGATATTGGAGCAGGCAATTTGCTGAAAAATCGCCCTGTTTCTCTTCCGAGAAAAAAAAATCTGACAGTGTTGTAGCTAGCTTTACACTTACAATCTTTTCCTGCTTCCAACACATCACCTTCAAGTGTTCACTTGCTGCCTAATATATCACACCCCTTGACAGGTGCCATTGTAACAAGATAATCAATGTTTTTCACTTCACCTGTCAGTGGTTTTATGGCTGATGGGAGATACTCTGGGCAATGTTCTGCTGGGAAACCTTGGGTTCTGGCATTCATGTGGATTTTACTTTGTCACGTACCACTTACCTAAACGTGGTTGCAGACCAAGTACACCACTTCATGGCAACGGTATATGACTATACTAGCTGGGATAGTCGGCATTGCCCGGGTTTAAGACTGGACCCTGAAGTACACCTGCAGCCTTAATTTGTTTACACTGTCCTCGTCTATAAGCCCATTCCACTGATCCTGAAAAGGACCCCACTGTTTGCCAACATGCATTCAAACAGTGGCGTAACTACCGTGGGAGCAATCGGTAAGGCTGATAGGGTGCCTGAGCTGCCTCTGTGGCCCTCCGCTACCCCTGCACCCAGTCACGCTCACAAGGTGGGCTGGTCCAGTAAGGGCCGTTAAGGGGGGGCCTGGGTGTCAACAATGTTGATTTGGTACCGGTCTGCCAGCTGTATTCAGCTGGCGTACTGGTAGGCAGTCATGGAGAGACCGAGCTGCCAGTCAGAGCTCGCGGACTGACAGCCAATCACCAGTGGCTGCTCCAGATTGGCTGCCATTCAGAGAGCTCAGATTGGCTCGCGACCAGCACCAGATTCATATTGCGCCGGCGTTGTCTGTCCATAGCTGCCGCTGCACCAGCTGTAGTTAGCTGGTGGCCCTGCCTCAAATCCACACCTCCTGGCTGCTGATGGCACACACGGGGAGGCGAGAGGCTGCTGGAGAGACACGGGGAGGTGAGTTGCTAGAGAGTATAATGTGTAAGAGGCACTACTATTGTGTCAAATAATGTGCTATATGGGGCACTACTACTAATTGTCATAAACTGTAAACGGCATTACTGTGTGGTAGATTGTGTAAGGGGCTCTACTACCGCGTGGCATAATGTGTATAAGGGGTACTACTGTGTGGCATAACCTGAATGGGCTCTGTGTGGGGACAATGTATGTGGGTTTTTTTGCCTCCGTGGGGGACCCTTTTAAGATCTTGCTGTGTGGTCTACAAAGTTCTAGTTACGCCCTTGCATGCAAACACAAAGGGCTGACAAATACATATGGTCTTTTTAAAAAAGGACTACAGACGGGCATACACTAAACAATTATCAGGGTTATCCGCCCGATATCAGCGGATACCCCCCGATAATTGTCGTATGAACGCAGGCGACCGAGGGTAAAATATTGATCGGTTGGGCATGCCAGATTGTCGGGCATGCCCGTCTGATGCAATATTTTGTTAAAGGTCAGCTGCATCGGGCAGTGTATCCCCTGCCGCGGACAACTGACACATTTCCCCTGTTCCTTCACAGGGAAATGTCTCCTCCCTGGAGGCGGAGCGCAGATATCAGGGCCAATACACTGAGATATCTCACAGTGTATGCCCGCGATATCTGCAGGGTGACAGGCTGCCAGATAAAATGTCTGTCGGTCTGACAGGCATTCTATAATATTATTATTATTAACAGTTATATAGCGCATACAAATTCTGCTGCGCTTTACACAGAATATCTGTCTATTCACAACAGTCTTTGTCCCAGTGGAGCTTACAGTCTATATTCCCTAGCATATGCTCACACATATACACACTAGGGTTAATTTTTGTTGGAGGCCAATTAACCTACCAGTATATTTTTGGAATGTGGGAGGAAACCAGAGTACCCGGGGGAAACCCACGCAAGCACAGAGAGAAAATACAAACTCCACACAGTTAGGGCCATAGTGTAAAGCTGGCCACACATCTAAAGATTATCTGTCCAACCAGCTAACTAGTTGATTGGTTAGAATGAAAATCTGGTAAGGTATGAAAGCAAATGACAATCAGCAATTTGCTCCCAAACACTGGAAAATGGACAAAAACTGTTGTTTGAACAAATTGTTTAGATCAAACATTTAAAAAAACTTGTCTGAACGACCATTTTCATCTGTTTTCTGGCATTTAGGAGCAAATTGCTGTTCATCAGTTACTCCCATACGTTACCAGATTTTCATTCCAACCAATCAACTAGTTGGCTGGTTGGATGCAAGTTGGTCTTGTGTGTGGCCAGCTTCAGTGTATGCCCAGCATAACTCTGGATTTAAATATGAACTTTGCAGGAGTCAAACTTTGATACCTGGTCAGCCTTTTGAGGTTGAAAGGATACTTTTGTAGCTTTCCCACAAGTTTTTGGCAGACAGACAATTTCCACTGGAGCCAGCCTAGGAACCTGTGCAATGTAAGAGTGTGCCTATTTTTAGGGGATTGTGTGATAGTGTGTGGCCCTGATGAAGTTCAAACCTAAGCATAAACCTAATCCTGGTCAAACTACTCCACCATGCCAAATTTGGTGGAGCTAGGTCCAAAACTCTAGCCATGCATAAAGGTCAAACAGACGGACAGACAGACTTTCTCGCTTATTATATAAATTACTGAAGTACATACACAGCAAGTAGTGTAGCTCTAAAACTAGAGCTAATAAAACATTCTGAAATCATGTTAGTTTTTCTTGGCCTCAAATTAGCAAAAGTATAACTATTTTTTAGAAAATAAATTAAAAGTATTTCTTTGTTGTACAGTGTTATCTACTATTTGGAATAAAATTAAATGTGTGCACTGTGTAGTATGATATTTAATGTGTGGCATAATGTGAATTGTGGGCACTACTATGTGGCATAATTTGGATTGTAGGCACTACTGTATAACAGAACATGATATGGGGCACTACTTTGTGGCATTACATAATATGGTGGCACTATTGAGTGTCATGTGAATTTTGGACACTATGGGCTTGATTGAGAGGTGGACGCAATGTTGATGTTTGCACAGTTGAGCAATTTGCTACGGCGCATACACACAGGAGTCCTGAAAACCCATACAGCGCATCCATTTCTGCGAGTGTACACAGACTGCAGCGTATGGGATTGCTCCTACTTGAGTTGGTGGCGGAAGTCATGGGCATTCCTGGGCAATAACGTGCAGGTGGCCTGGAGTGTTTGCAAAACAAAAAGGAACTCACATGGGTTGGTTATGGGAGTGTCACAGGCATGTCAGAAAAAGCAGCTGTGTTCTCATACGCAGATCCACAACTACAGAGGCGGTGTTTAGAGGAATTTGAGAGGAAATCACTGAGCAGGGCATAGGCTTTTGCAAGTGTCTACAGTGCATCGACGATGGACTGTTCAGAACCACCAACGCAGCTGCACTGTCCACAGACACTGAAAATGGGCGTCTCAGTGCTGGTTCTCTGTCACGCAAGGAGAATGCATTTGCATATTTTCTGCAGCAAATCCCAAAAAAATGCAATTATATCCACCTCTGAATTAGGCCCAATGTGTAGCATGTGAAATTTGGGCACAATGTGTGATATGTATTGATGGAACATTACAGTATATATAATTTTCCCTTCAAACTTAAAATGTACCCTCCTCAGTGGTCAGCACCCTGTCCCATCAAACTCTTAAGGTGCGTACAAACATAACGATGTTAGTAACCAACGATTTTAATGAACAATTTTCGTTCAGATTTTCCCTTGAAAAAGTGAACGAAAATCGTTCACTAAAAATCATTGGTTACTAAAATCTTGAACGATTTTCAAAAATGATGAACGATTTTTTAATCATGCATACAGTGAATGGTAATCGTTTGTTTATTCTGCACAACATGAACGATTTTCTGAACGAAAATAGTTTGTAGTTAGTCTATTCTGACTGTCCAACAAACTACGTGCGCGTTCACGTTTGAACGATTATGTAAACAAGCATCTTAGACATTTAAGAGCGGTATATGAAAGTATCAATACCCATCACTTTAATGCAACTACACAAAGTTATAAAGATTGTGCCTGCTGTTTGCTAGAGCAAACTCAAGAGGGACAGTAGTTTACCAATGTCTTGTGATCACAGCTTTGCAGCATCCAGAAAATGACAAAGCAGATACTTATTGATGACAGATTTTGTGCCTGGTAGCACAGAGGTTAAAACTATCTTTGGTTATTAGCTTATTGTAGGTATAATGTATCAACTCCCAGTCATCTTGAAACAATCCAATGACATCTTGCACCATAAGCTCAGAAGAATTGTGCAACCACAACAGAGGTGTCCTTTCACCTTCCCTGCAGTAACGCAACAGCTGGAGGTGGATATCAGTAAATGCACAATGTAACATGCCTGTGCAGAATCTATCAATATCTGTAACAGTGTACCAGATACCTATGCATCCACAAACGCTTCCCTTAAACTTAAACGGACTAGAATTACTTACCTTATCTGTTAGTTCTAGAGCTCTTGCTCTATGTTCCAGCCATTTTGCAACAATTTTCTATGGGAAATAAAACAAAAAATATAAATCAACAATTTGGTAACTATAATAATAGTATGAAAACATAATACTGTAATTACAGAAAGACTGCAACAAACGATTACTCTTCATTGTATTATTCCCATGTCACTAATTGCTCCTCCAATTGATTTAATTGTACACGCTATCTGGTTGACCTCTCCTGTCCATAATCTGGTGGAACACTTTAGGATAATGGGACTACTCCTGGAACAAAAACTGCTAAAATGGCTGGATTGTTTTACTCAATCCATCCTACTAGTCCTTCTCTCATGTCCAGGGCACTTTAATGACCCATGATGATTTAGGTAGGCCACAACTGTTGTGTTCTCTAATTGGACCATTATGGCTCTCTCTCAACAGGAACTGGTGCCCACTGCCTAAAGCGATAAAAACCACGCATTTTGAAATTAGATTGATATGGAACATACTCGAATGGAACTGTGCAAATCACCTTGACCATGAAAAACCATCTTTCCTTGGATCTTCATGCAAAGGTGAAAATCAACTTGTGTGTGAGAGCTAACACAGACCTCAAAAGTCCCTGTAGAGGGGAAGAAAAACCCCTACAGATACATATCGAACAGAAGTACAGATAAATAATTCACTGAGATGTGAGGTTGGACATTTTGAAAAGTGATGATAAAATTATGAGAAAAGGACTAGTCAGTCTCCATAACTAGAATGTGCAAATCTCAGGGTCATCCAGCTACAGGTATACAAATAAGTGTCCTTCGTGTTCATGGACACCATGAACTCGTTCTGTTCCATGCTGTTGATGACATTCCTAAGCACTCCATTTTGAACCTGAGGAACCGCTACCATATATTTGGTTCAAAATCAGTAGGAATAGCCCATCTGGTTTCTGACAGGTAGAAATTTTACAAAAGTCCAATACTACTTTTCAAGTCTGAAATATTTATTGTTGCCTTAAGTACTGAATGGTTTGCCTTAGCACAAAATGTTTCACTTGGTAGCCATCTGCAGATCATGTATCCTCAAATTACAATGTCTCTCACCCATGTATTGTTAATGCAATCTATCCACTGGTCCCTGAAGAGAAGCAAAGGGATTCACGCAACAGGAGATCCCAGTTGAACAGCTTGTCGTTAAGATGACTATTTTACTAATGGCTTGTGCGCTGTCCTGTTTACCTCTTTGCTGTACTCAATGAGGAGCAGAACTGAAAGCCCTGGGGATCGGATGCCTCACCTTAATGTGGGGATGAAAGGACTAAAACCAAAGCATTCTGTTAGGAGGCACTCCCCCTGCATCCCAGGAAATACTTCTATCCAGTTTGGGTCCAAACAAGGCCTCCTTCAAAAGTATGGAAGGGACTCCAGAGTCCCATGGGGACCTCTGCGTCACCCCCGTTTCCTGGAAGTGTCGAGGCCAGAGTCTGAAGCAGACTTTCTGGCCTCGGCTAAGGAGCTGCAAGGGGCAAACTCACGGTCTTGCAGAAGATCTGATGCTGCGTTTTAGGATGCAGCATTTGGCTCTGCGATACAGTCAGGAGGAGTTTGTTTAAACCAGGTGCCTCCTGCTGCATTTGTATAAGAGTCGTACTGTATTGTACAGCCACTTCCCAGCATCTGTGCAATACTCTACAACTCTGAATCAGGCCCAATATATGGTGATCACATTCAAGAAGGCTGAACTTTGCCTTCTTGTGGGATTGAATGAGAAGCATCAACTTGGAGTAGGTGCTGAAAAGATGTCACCTACCCAGAACTTAGGGATGTCAGGTGCCAAAAGAACAGTATCCTTAGTCACCCTTTATGCGGCACTACAATGACAACCCTGATGCACAGAGGACCCTGTGCGCACTCCACTTGTGCAGCTTTTGAGACTGGGTTAGTGTGGTACGGTATTTTACTCTTGAGCAGGAAGGCACTTACCATGGTGTATCGCCCAGTTGGTGCTGGGGGCATGGGGTACAGTGTCACTACCTGCGGTAGATTCGACTGGGTCCTACGGTGATCCCACACTGAGTTGGCTGACGGCAGGAATAGGTGCTGATAGCTGCACTTCTGCAGACTGGGCATCCCCAGTCAAAGTATACTAACCAAAATTACTTTAAAAAAACAAACAAAACAAAAAAACAAAAACTAGTGGTTGCCATATCTGGCCATGCTTGTGCACAGATGGTGTAATCAAACTGACAAAGGTACTAATTAAGGGCCTGATTTAGAGATGTACATAAACTCTGATGGTTTGCGCATATCTATGATATTTTGTGGTCTGCGCAGGCCCTGTACTGCACATTTGCATGAGTGATATGATGCAACGTTTGGAGCGGGGGTGTGGCTGGCCGGTGTTCCCAGAAATGTTAGGGTGCCTTGAGGACGGTGTTTGGGAAACCCTGCTTTAACCATTTTATAAAGTGGGGAACATGGGTTTAGAGGAAGTGGTGAGCATAATGTATTGATACCTGTCCTTTTGGCACAATTCTCCTTACAAAAGGAATCAAAGTGTTTTTAAACCAGAGACACAACTCTTGTGAAGGGATATTTGCAGGAATTGTGCTCAGGAGTTTCTCTAGCATCTTCTCATCAAACTTGCTTTCAAACTCTGCCTGTAAGAGAATGAAATTAATACAATTACTTAACGTAGTAATAACGTGTAAATAGGGTGCAACATAACATGGCAATTTATTACATTTTTATTTACATAGTTACCTGATGTCTAAGCCACAGATATTGTGCACAAGACAAATTCATCTCTTCCAGTTGAAAAATTATGTCTTTCAGCACATCATAGTTTTTTAAGAACTCTATCCATGCAATGCCACTGATGTTGGAGAAACAGAAGGAATAAAACATTTTAGAAATTTCTGCCTATTCTTAGATGTAAAATGAAAGTCTCAAAAATTAACACAGACCTAAATTTATCAGGTCCAAAGGCGCCATAGAATGTAGCCAGTCTGGCTTGGGCTCGTAGTACCTAAAAAAAAAAAAAAATTATATAAATTTTTATATATATTAAATAAAAAAATGAGATAGACATAGAGAGAGATATATAGATAGAGATATAGACCAAAAGATAGGGTGGCACTCCACGGGTTTGCACTATCACGTCTCTTATTACATCAACGTTATAGAACACCATACAGTAGTGCAGCATAAGCCTGCAGCCTCCACACTCTTCCAGACGCTAAAAGCGATGACGCCATGACGGCAGCAAGGTGACAAGCCAGTTAACATGACAATGTGTGCAAACCACCACCAATAAAAAACATATCTGTGTGTACATAGATCAAATAGACCAAAAACTTCTTTATAAACACTTACTATAGAATACTACATGAATATATCCTCGTCATGTTGTGTTCTAGAATAAGTGTGTTGTGTTCTAGAATAAGTGTTAATTAAGAAGTTGTCCGTATCCATAAGCATTAAGTTTTTGGTCTATTTCACCTATGTTCACACAGATACATGTTTTTTTTATTGGTGGTGGTTTGCACACATTGTCATGGTAACTGGCTCGCCCACTCCCCGCCGTCATCGCGATTAGCGCCCGGAAGTCAGTGGAGGCCGCTGGCTTTTGGTGCACTATGGTGTTCTATAGATAAGGCAAAACATTTTTGTACTAATTATCCTGACGAAAGGGGATGCGGCCAGGATACCGGCGGGCGCTATCCCAGCCCGACGATATAGCAACCCTGACATCCCGACATGGGACTAAAGATTAGCCCCACTACAAAATCCTGACACCCAGCATACCGAACGAATGTAAGCCGGGTGTCAGGATTTTGAGGGGGTGTAGGGTTGGGGGGAGGGAGGGTTAGGCACCACTAGGGGGGGTGGGGTCAGGCACCCCCCCGGGAGGGATAGGTGTAGGGTGTGGGGAGGGAGGGATTAAGTTTAAGCACTAGGGGGGGGGGGGAGGTTAGGGTTAGGCTAGGGAGAAGGTTAGGTTACTTACCTGCTGCAGTCGGAATTTCGATCCGTCGGGCTGCCGCGGTCGGTATTTGATCCGGCGGCTAAACAGCCGCCGGCATTTCATTCCGATTCAGACGAAAGATGTAAAGAATAAAGCATTTGAAACGTTGATGTAAAAAGAGACATGAAAGTGCAAATCAGTGGAAGGTCGCCCTATCTTTTGGTCTGTCTGTGGAAACCCCTTCCCAGGAAGTGATATCATTACAACCCCTTAAGTAATTAAGAGGCCATATGGGACCACAGGGTAGAAGGGCAGATGCCAATTTCAAAGAGTCTATAAGTGTAATCAAACTGGATTTTAAATGTGGAAGGGCTAAAGTGTAACATATCAATAGACTTTACAATGAGATTAATTGCTATATTACCCAGTATGCTCTCACCTGAGAACAGTGATAATGTGTGCACTCCCCCTCCATATTCGACGCTGACCTACTTCCACGTTCCAACATATGGAACGCAAACCGGAAGTCGGCGGTCACACCCAATTGGTGTATAGATGTGAACTACCCTCCAAGTATCCCTTACTTATATACACTCATTCCTTTTTAAAGATGTACCCCTGATGAAGTCCCATTTGCGGATGAAACGCGTTGGGTTTCCATCTATATCTGTGATTTTATATTTGATGTAAGCAACTCCATATGGAATTTACGGTTTTTATGGAATAAATATTACTTAATTTTTATATTCTTGAGGAAGTGTTTTTATTATTACTGACAGTGGCCAATTGGCCCTCTTTGTTTGGGTATATTTTTGGTGTAAGGGTATCTTTCAGCAAAACCACAAAGAACTGTCGCACATCTTGAAAACGGTGTTTTCACTATCCATTAAAATTCAAAGATCATCAAGAACTCAGTATCATTATATCCCTGAGAAGTAAAGAAAATCCACTATCTACCTCTCCATCTGGGACGGATTATTGGAGCACCTAGATTGCTGCTAACACCGACTATCACATTTTGGTTCTACAGTATATTCATATTTCATTTGTTTATGTGAGAGCCCACATATACACACACATTATATATATTATATATATACACATTTATATATACACACACACATACATACATACATACATAGTGCATCCGGAAAGTATTCACAGCGCTTCACTTTTTTCACATTTTGTTATGTTACAGCCTTATTCCAAAATGGAATAAATTAATTGTTGTCCTCAAAATTCTACACACAATACCCCATAATGACAACGTGTATAAAGTTTTTTTGCGAATTTTGCAAAATTAAAAAAAAAAAAACTTTGAAATCACACGTACATAAGTATTCACAACCTTTGTTGATGCACCTTTGGCAGCAATTATAGCCTCAAGTCTTTTTGAATATGATGCCACAAGCTTGGCACACCTATCTTTGGGCAGTTTCACCCATTCCTCTTTACAGCGCTTCTCAAGCTCCTTCAGGTTGGATGGGAAGCGTCGGTGCACAGCCATTTTCAGATCTCTCCAGAGATGTTCAATAGGATTCAAGTCCGGGCTTTG